>JAGFNQ010000529.1:38712-119023 GCA_024364735.1 Boesenbergia rotunda
GGAAATACATGAAACCTAATACAATTGCAAACTTAAGCATATAAAATGTAGATCAAACATGGATTTTAGAGCCAAAAATAATCAACAAAATGATGGTTATCAATCATCATCCAGTCCGGTCTGGAGATCCCCAAAAACGCCGAAGGACTACCTCAAAGCTACTCAGAATGGGACACCGCTCTGAAGCGCAAGATAGAAGCCGACGCAAAAGCAACTTAGACTCTCCAATGCGGATTGACAAAAGAGGAGCTGAACCGGGTATGCCCCTTCAACAGTGCGAAGGAGCTTTGGACAAAATTGATCGAGCTGCACGAAGGGACATCAGATACTCGGATCAGTAAGAGGGATCTGCTCCTGAACAAACTCTACACCATCAAGATGGTCGACAACGAAACAACAGCCCAGCTCCACGCACGAATCCAAGAGTTGATGAACAGTCTTCACACGATAGGTCACAAGGTTGAAAACCGTGACTTAATAAGGTATGCCTTAAACGCTTTCCCTAGAAACACCTTGTGGGCATCTATGGTAGATGCATACAAGGTCTCAAGGGATCTTTCAAAAATAAAATTAGTCGAATTGTTTTCCGAACTAGAACTGCACGAACAAACTAACACCAATATGGTCGAGAAAGGTATTACTTTCGTTGCAGGTAAAACTGGAAGGACAACAAAGAAGAAGCCTGAACCTGAACCCGAGTCTAACTCAGACTCAGACTCAGAAGACGAAGAAGGAGATCAAACTAAGCTGGTCCGACTAGCCCGAAGCTACTACAAGGAGCTGAAGAACCGAACCAACAAACGGAAAATCAGCCGAAGAAAGGACGAACCAGCTGAACCCGCGAATGATAAAAACAAGCCCAACGTAACCTGCTACGAGTGCAAGAAAAAGGGCCACTACAAAACAGAATGTCCAAACTTAAAGGAAATCAAAAAGGCAAGAAGAAAGAAAGCGCTCCAAGCAACCTGGGACGAATCTTCCTCAGAAGAAGAAGAAGAAGCACCCCAATCAAACCTACTAGCTCTGACCGCCTTAGATAAAGTCGAGACTGAGTCAGAATCAGAACAGGACGACGGCGAGCTGACCTTTACAGAAGACGGTGAAATTAAGGTAACTGGTTTAATATATGTCAGTTAAGTGAACTAATTTCATTTCTTTCTCGAGATTTGGCAAAAGCCAAACTCCGAGTCGAATCCCTTCGACAGGAAGTAAAACTCCTGAAAGAGGGAGCTGACTCTAAACCCTTAACCGAGAAGGTTCAGGAAGGAACTCCTACTCAAGTTGAAAAACTTGAAAAGGAGAACTCCTCCCTGAAAACTCAGGTTAAGGATCTTAGATCAGCTTTAGAACAATTTACATCTGGTTCCAAGGGTCTTGACATGATCCTTGGAAAATAGAAATCAGTTCTAAATCAATCTGGACTTGGCTATAGAACCAAATCCCGACAAAGATCTTACTTTGCTGTACTGAATCAGTCCAGAGGTAAAATTCAGGCATGGGTACCTAAACTATACCTGAACAAACCAACTGGATCAAATCAGTATTGGATCCCCAAGGACAAGATTCACATCTTACCTAACCATCACCGCGGCTTTAGTCCAGGGGGAGCCAAACTGAAAATAATATTTATTATTAGATAAGAATTTAATTCGTGATTGCAATTGCTTGATTGATTGTTTATTTAAAATTCCTGCAATTTACCATGCTTAGATTTAGGAATGGTTAGTATAAGGACTAAACAAACTTAACTGAAACTTGACAACATAGTATTGGGTGGAGGTGAGATGATAGTACGTTAGGGAAGCCAATTTGGCGGAACTAGCCGAAGCTACCAATCCAAGACCCAAACTAGTTAGGCCAGAAATTTTTCAAAGAATAATTTTGAAAATGAAATTTCATTAAAAGGCTTTGTCAAGGAAAGGGTGGATGATCCCATAAGGCTACGGCCAAAGAAGGCCTAGTGCCTCGCCAAGACCTGGAAGCCAATTTTTGAAATTCAAATTCAAATTATTTTTTGTCAAATTCGAATCTAACACAAAATTTCAGTTAATTGTAGATTTAAACATCTTTTCAAAAATTTCAAAATTAATTAAGTTTTCAAAATTTAATTGTTTTCAAAATTAATTAAGCTATCAAAATTTAATTGTTCTCAAAATCAAAATTTTCAAAATAGTCTTAACTATCAAAACCTGTCTCACGAAACCTATAAGGCTAACGTGATTGAAAACCCTAGATTTGGGTGAGACAGACTAGGCAGTGAAACTCAATTTAAGCTATTCCTGACTCTAATTGGATCCAAATCAAGAAAACTCTTTATGTGTAGGAACATAAAGATTTGGACCAATGGATGTTGGATAGCGGTTGCTCCAGACACATGACTGGAGATAAATTGAAGTTCACCAAGCTCAAGTTCAAAAACCTAGGCTCAGTGGCATTTGGCAATAATGCTACACTCAAGGTAATTGGGTCAGGTAATATTGAACATAAATCTGATTTCATTATTAAGAAAGTTCTATTGGTTGAAAACTTTAATTTTAACTTGCTTAGCATAAGTCAGTTATGTGATTCTGGTTATATAATTACTTTCAACAATTCTAACTGCCTGATTAGAAATGTACAACACTCAGAAATCATGCTTAAGGGCACTAGGAAAAACAATGTATACACTATAAACCTTCCCCTTGTACCCAAATGTATGTAAACACAATTAGAACAATTAAACCTCTGGCATAGGAGATAGGTCATACCAATCTGAGAACTATCTCAAAAATTACCCAACTTGGCTTAATCAAAGGTATCCCCAAAATTAAAAATAATGAAAACCTAATATGTGAATCATGTAATCAAGGTAAACAAACCAAATCCAATCACAAACTAACCCAATCTAATTTAACTCAAACTACACTTGAGCTCCTACACCTTGACCTATTTGATTCACATGGAGCCAAGTCACTAAGCGGGAACCGATACTGCTTAGTAATAGTTGATGATTACTCTAGGTTTACCTGGATTAGGTTTCTAAAAACCAAAGATAAAACCCTAAACCTATTTAATGAATTCTGTAAACTAATTGAAAATCAAAACGACACTAAAATTAAAAGACTTGGGAGTGATCACGGGGGAGAGTTTGAAAATCAACGATTCAAGGAATTCTGTAAGGTAAATGGGTACTTACATGAATTTTCATGTCCTAGAACCCCCCAACAAAATGGGATAGTCGAGCGAAGAAATAGAACATTACAAGAAGTCGCTAGGGCTATGCTCAACGAATTTAATCTAGCAAACCAATTTTGGGCAGAAGCGATTAGTACGGCTTGTTATATCCAAAATAGGGTTTTGATTAACAAGCGACACAACAAAACCCCCTATGAACTGTACTACCATAAACTCCCAAACCTACACTACCTAAGGGTCTTTGGATGCAAAGTCCATATCCTAAACACCAAAGACTATTTAGGAAAATTTCAGTCCAAGTCAAACCCAGGTATCTTCCTAGGATACTCAACCACAAGTAGAGCCTATAGAGTTTACAACCAACAAACTAAGAAAATTGAAGAAACAACAAACTTAATTTTTGATGAAGAAATCAACTCAACATCTAATAATCCAGATTTAACTTCATCAAACTCTGACCAAGAAAATAATGAACAAACTATTGAACCTTTAATTGAATCCTTAAACGAACTAACCATTGAACCAATTAATGAGTCAACTGAACCAAGTATCGAACTAACAAATGAACCAGCCCAAAGAGTCGAATCAAATAGTGAACCAAACCGACCAGCCAGACCTGAGGCTGAACCAAGCTCTAGGAGAACCAAGAAACCCAAACTCAGTCACCCAACCGATCAAATTGTGGGTGATCCAACTCTAGGAGTCAGGACTAGATCCTCCTATAGAAACCTTAGTCAAATAGCTATGATATCGAAAATAGAACCCAAAACTATAGATGAAGCCCTACCTAACCCTGATTGGATCATAGCTATGCAAGAAGAATTAGCCCAATTTGAGAGGAACCAAGTCTGGGAACTAGTGCCTAAACCTGAAGGCAAATCCATTATAGATACTAAGTGGGTCTTTAGGAATAAGCTAAATGATCAAGGAGAAAAAGTCAGAAATAAAGCCCGCTTAGTAGCCAAGGGATTCAGCCAAGTAGAGGGATTAGATTACGATGAAACATACGCCCCAGTAGCTAGACTTGAGTCCATTAGAATGTTGTTAGCATTTGCATCCCATAAAGGATTTAAGATATACCAAATGGATGTAAAGTCAGCCTTCCTAAATGGATTCATTAAAGAAGAAGTTTATGTAGGACAACCCCCTGGGTTTGAGGACTTAGACAAACCTGACCATGTTTACAAATTAACTAAAGCACTATATGGGTTAAAACAAGCACCTAGGGCTTGGTATGAACGATTATCAACTTACTTAACTTCTAAAGAATTTAAACAAGGACAAATTGACTCAACATTATTTGTTAAAACCCTAGGAAAAGATATATTTATTGTCCAAATTTACGTAGATGACATAATCTTTGGATCCACCAACACCAACTTCCTAAAAGAATTTGTCAAGATAATGGAAGATGAATTTGAAATGAGCTTAGTTGGTGAGCTTACCTTTTTCCTAGGACTACAAATCAAACAAACTAGGGATGGTAACTACGTTCATCAATTCAAATATGCTAAAGAGTTAATAAAGAAATTTAAAATGGATAACTCTAAAAGCATAAGCACCCCCATGTCCACTAATGTAAAAATAGATAGTGACCCTGATGGTAAACTAGTGGACCTTAAACTCTATATGAGTATGATAGGTAGCCTACTGTACCTTACAGCCAGTAGACCTGATATTCTTTTTACTGTAGGGATGTGTGCTAGATACCAAACCTGTGCTAAGGAAACGCACTTAGCAACCCTAAAAAGAATACTAAGATATGTAAAGGGCACCCTAAATGTAGGGATTTGGTATCCTAGGACCTCAACTTTTGATTTGACAGGATACTCAGATTCTGACTATGCTGGCTGTAAATTAGATAGAAAGAGCACAAGTGGAAGCTGCCACCTGTTAGGTCAGAGTCTAGTTAGTTGGTGCAGCAGAAAACAACACTGTGTAGCTCTATCCACAACTGAAGCTAAGTATATGGCCTTAGGAGAGTGTGTTGCTCAACTTTTATGGACGATGCACACACTTAAGGACTTCCAGCTCAACTACACCCAAACTCAAGTATTTATTGACAATATAAGTTCAATTAATTTAACTAAGAACTCAATCCAACATTCCAGAACCAAACATATAGAAGTCAAACATCATTTTGTAAGAGACCATGTAGCCAGGGGTGAAATAGTACTTAAGCATATTGACTCTAAATCCAACTTAGCTGATATATTCACAAAACCCTTACCTGAATCTGAGTTCAGTTCGCTAAGAAGACAGTTAGGATTGTGTTCTGTAGAATAGATTAACTTTATTTTTTTTCTGCTCTACTTGATTTAAAAATTTGGTTCTAAAAATAGAATTTGAAAAACTGTCTTACTTAATTTCAAAATCAGTTTTCATTTTTGACTTAGTTTTATTTTTTTTCAAAACTAGGGCTTTTTCAAAAATGGACTTAGCCTAGGCCCTAACCCTAGAACTGCATGCACCTATAGACTTAGAAGCCAGCATCTCACAAGCACCTTAGGGTACTTTTGATTGATAACCTAGAAAGGGTTGAGATGCTTGGGTCTTTGCCTTAATTCAAGATGCTTTAAGTCAGTGCATCTGCAGCAATTGGGGCACTAAATACAACTTACACAGCAATCAAGTTGAGTGTCAAGTTTAGAAAATCTAACTTGAACAGAAACACTTAACTTGACTAACTCTAGCAAAAACTACTGTTTCTAGCAGTTAGTAAGTAGCTAATTGGGTTAGACAGGTCCCTCCAGAGAAAATTGACTGATTTAGCTTAAGTCTAATTATGAATTGGTTCAGTACAGCAAAATCTTACTTATTTCTTTTATGCAATCTTATTTCTGCTATATTTATCTGTTTTGATATATGGCAAAGGGGGAAAGATTGGAAAGGAGAGAGTAAAATTAATTTTCTTTATTCAAAAAGTTTTCAAAATTTAATTTTCTTTATTCAAAAAGTTTTCAAAAATTTTCTTATCCTTTATTCAAAAAGTGTTCAAAAATTTTCTTATCCTTTATTCAAAAAGAGTTCAAAAATTTTCTTATCCATTATTCAAAAAATTTTCAAAAATACTTAAGCTTTTCAAAATTGACTAAAGTACTTAAAGTTCTTAAAGATTTCAAAATTTTTACTTAAGCTTTCAAAATTTTGCTAAGTACTCAAGTCTTTCAAAATTTTCTTACTTAAGCTTGTCAAATTTTTTTTAACTTCTATAAGTACTTTAAGCTTAAGTTTTTAAAACTGTATAAGTACAATGTTACTAAGTACTTAGGTTTTTCAAAGTTATTAAGTACTTAAAGTTTTCCAAATGTACTTTATTTATTAAGTACTTAAAGTTTTCCAAATGTACTTTATTTATTAAGTACTTAAGTTTGCCAAATATACTAAAGTGTTTCAAAGCCTACTAAGTACTTAAGCTTTTTAAATCCTACTAAGTACTTAAGCTAACACTTTCAAAACTTTTGAGTACCTTAAAACTTAAAGCTTCAAACTTTTTAAGTACTCTAAAATCATGCTTCAAAAACTCTCCTATGTACTTTTAACTTAAGTTATTAAAAGATTTCTAAGTACCTAAAACTTAAGTTTTCAAAGTACAAGTAAAGTTTTTTTAACCCCACGAATTTTTGAAAAATCTAGGGGGAGATTCCTTCTACGGGGAGCGAACAAAATTTAACCTTTTCATGCATGCTTAAACTTAACTTTTTGAACTAGGGTTGCCATAAATCAAAAAGGGGGAGATTGTTGGTGCAGAATGCACCCAAGTCAAACCTGTGTTTTGATAATGGCAACAGAGGTCAAAAGTTAAGTCTTACTTGTTTTCTAACAAGTTACTCTAGTGTGTAGGAAAAGTACTAGCGAAGGACTGCTAGGCACTAGCGAAGGAATGCCAGGGTAAAAAGCCCTAGCGAAGGACTGCTAGGCACTGACGAAGGAATGCCAGAGTCAAAAGCCCTAGCGAAGGACTGCTAGGCGCCAGGCGAAGGACAGCCTGGGATTGAAGCCCTAGCGAAGGAATGCTAGGCACCGAGCGAAGGGCAGCTCGACATCCAAGACCTGACAAAGGACCGTCAGGCAAAAGTCCAACCAGAGGAACGGTTGGCATCAAGTAAATTCTCCCGAGAGGAGTAGGTGAGGACGCGTTCCCCGTCGAGGGAACAGTAGGCGTCGGTTCGACCTAGGGCTCCATTTTGGAGACCAAAGTCAGAACCAAGACAGCTAAGGATGTATAAACTAACCTTTCAATGTCTTGTTGTGTTTTGGACTAACCCTAGATGCAGGACCGAAGGAACGAGCGTCTGCAGATCAGAGAGCCTCAAAGGAGTGAGGCAACAGCTAACCAGGGGCGCCCGGAGTGTCCCGGGCGCCCCCAAGGTGAACACAAAACACACAAGTAAAAAGCACGCTTCGACAGTACATCCTGCGGGCGCCCCCGTGCTCCCGGGCGCCCCCAACAACAAGCACCGAAGCAGCTCCCCTCGAAGCCAAGGAGATAGAAGTTTGACCCGGTCAACCCGGGCGCCCCGAGCGCTCCGGGCGCCCCGGTCAAAGCGGATCCCGAAGATAAAGGGATCAGATGCTGACCGAGGTATTGACGGATCGAAGGCCACGTGGGGGGGCGCCCCCGACGTCCCGGGCGCCCCCAGGCCCTATATAAAGGGTCCTCGACCCCAGGCTTCAGAAATCAATTCACTCAACGCCTCAAAGCTCTTCTGCTCTCGCGCCTTGCTCCGGAAACCTTCCAACTCGAGCCGACGACGTCCCGCTGCTCCAAAAAAAATGATCTACTCCGGACGTCGGTAAAGAGGAGCGTCTTTTTATTTACTACACTTATTTTGTAATCAAATTTTGTAAACTGTTTGCGCCGTATATAGAATTGCCCAAAGTAAACGGTCAACGACCGTGGGCCTTGGAGTAGGAGTCGACACAGGCTCCGAACGAAGTAAAATCGACTGTGTCTCTGTGTTGTGATTTTTAATTTCCGCTGCGTACTTGCTCTAAAATTTCCGAAAAATGATTTCCGATATTCACCCCCCCCCTCTATCGATTTTCTCGATCCAACAGCAACTGGGAAGATCACCTGCACTTGGTTGAGTTCGCCTACAATAATAGCTATCATTCAGCTATCCAGATGGCGCCATTTAAGGCATTGTATGTTAGGGCAAGCAGGGCACCCACCCTCTGGGATAAGGTTGGGGAATCTCAGTTGCTAGGGCCTCAAAGTATTCACTGTGATGCAGAGCTAGTCTGTACTATCAGACGCCGTCTGTCAGAGGCTCAGGATCACCAGAAGAGTTATGCAGATCGGAGACGTAGACCCTTGGAGTTTTCCGTGAGCGACCACGTATTCTTACGAGTATCACCTATGAAAGGGGTGAAGCGGTTTGGGTTGCGAGGTAAGCTAGCTCCACGCTACATTGGGCCTTTCCAGATTTTGGAGTGGATCAGAGCAGTAGCTTATCGTCTGGCATTATCGTCGTCTCTCGTTGGTGTTCATGATGTGTTCCATGTTTCCATGCTAAGGAAATATGTACCAGATCCTGCATATATTTTATCAGAGGTGCAGGTTACACTTCCGCTAGACGTGACATACGAGGAGGTACTTATGCGGATTTTGGACCGCAAGGAGCATCAGTTGAGGAACAAGACAGTCCAGTTGGTCAAAGTTAGTTGGCAGCACCACTCTAATGAGGAAGCTACTTGGGAGCTCGAGGATTCGATCAAAGCTCGCTACCCTCATCTATTTACTTGAGGTGTGTATAGTTGTGTTGCATTCAGTATTCATATTGTATCTGAGTTGTTGATACATGTTGTATTACTAGTGAAATTTGGGGACCAAATTTTTGTTAGTGGTAGAGAATGTTAAATACCAAAAATAAAAAGGGATAGAATGATAAAAATTCAAAAATTACGGGCCTTGTTGGGATTAACAAAACTTGGAGGGTCGTTTTAAAAAAATCCAAAACAAATAAAAATTCTAAAACTCCTCCAATAATTCATTTCTTTTTCTCTTCTCTCGTTTTCGCCCCGACGCCGCAGAACCACCACACTAGCGGTTCCTTGCGCCGTAGCGAACTCCGCCCTCTTTTCTTCTCCTTCGCTTGTTCAGGCGCCAACCTGATCGTGTCGCCGCCCTCGCGTGAGCTAGCCAACGCCGCAAGTCTTCCTTCAGCCCTGATCAAGTCCAACGTCGACGATCCTCCTTCCCACCGCAGCCGTCTTCCTTGTGCAATCTCCTCAGAATTTGCACATCATAGCCGGTAAACATTATCTATTCGATTTGGGTAGTTGGTCTTGAGTTTAGATTTGGGTAGTCCCTGTTGCTTGTGCCGACCTTGTGCCCTAGCCGATCTGTGGGAGACCGGCGATGACTATGTCAACAGGTGAGGATCTGTACCTTAGGGTTTTCAATTGGATAAACCTTTGATAGAAAATTCAACTTGATTAATGTTGTAGATATTATACAACCTTGAGTAATTTAGCTTATTTTGTTAGTATTTCAGTTATTGTGTGACTATCTATTTGAGGGTTTATGTTGATAAAGAAACGTGAAGTTGTGAGTAACATCTAAATGTTTAGCTTTGTTTTAAATTTCTACCATGGGCTAGGTTATGGTAGGCTTGATAATCCGTTCGTTTTAGAATTGGATTCATAATAATTCTAACCATTATATTGTGTTAATTGGTTAATCATGATTAATTAAATGATGATAGTTGTTAGTCTCACTAGGGTTAAGAAGGAACCAGTTATTATTTGTGAGTTAATTAAATATATATTATAGTTAGTATTTATCCTAATCATGTTCAATATTTTAAGTTCCTAAATTTAGTCCTTGACACAAAACCTTGACTTTGGATTCGCATGGTTGATCGTGGGAGATTCTCTTCGCGTATACAGACTACAGATTAAGACGGGTATTTCTCCTTTGTATTCTTGTAGATCATTTATCTTAAATGCATGACTTTTATATTTGAGTAGGTCTGCTTGACCTTGTTCATTATTGATATTTATTTTAATATCGTCCGTTGATACTTTCTTCGTTTAATCTTCGAGTTAATCGTATTTTATATCCATACAGTCTCATTGTTGATTTTTTATTATGTAAAGTACCGCTTGTACGTGAGTACTTGAAAATGTTCATTAAACACAACTATGTTTGTTGGCATTAGAGATACCCTACCTAGTAGTTTAGTTGCATGTTTTGTTGATTTCTTGTACTTGTTGCTTATATCGTTGCATCATTGTTATTCGGTTATTTATGCATTTGTATCATGCACCATATCTGCACCGTTGCATACTGACAACTGTTGGCTTCCATATGGTTAAGGTGTTGTCAATCATTTAGTTGCTTCGCAACTCAACCACTTGTCGTGGTAGTTGCTAGAGTGCAATCAACTGTCCTGTTACGCCACACTCGACCACTCATGTACAGTGAATGTTGGAGTTGTAGGCAAGCAGTTGACACCCTCACCATTATTTCCGAGGGATATCAGAGTTGTTGGTGGCTCCCCCTTTATTCTCAGGGATTTTGGAGTAGTTGGCTCCACAATATCCTGTCCACTCAACCACATATATCAGTGGTATTCGTTGGAGTGCGTACAGTCATCACAACCCTACCCACTTGGCCACACAGATGTGATATGTTGGTGGCTTGACTCGCGTCAAGGGTGGCACATGTCATTACATCATATGCATCTATTGCATTATGCATTTTCTTGTGTTTGTTACATTTATATGAGCTATGATTGTTGTATTTGGTTAACATGCATATATGCTTGATACAATATTATCATGTATGTTATCACGTTGTTTTATACATGCTTAGGTGTTTCTCTATTTCCTAGAGGTTGTACACCATTGTATCTGTTGCTTCATATATCTTTTGATGTCATGCATTTGTCTACTTATATACCCACAGAGTCCGCCCGGACTCACCACCCCTACCACCTATTTTTGTTTCAGGCAGCAGGTAGATATGTTACTTGGGGCCAGGAGAGAATCCAATTGTCAGTCCCACGGTGTCGAGTAATATTGGAGTTTGTGTTCGTATTTAGTTTATTATCGCAGTTACTTTATTTCTGCGTTTTCGTTATTTTCGTATTTATTTCATGGACTGATATTTGTTTTATCGGTAATTTACCAAAGGACGTACCTAAAAATCGGAAATTACCAAAGGGCGTATCATGGATTCTATTTTACCAAAGGGTGCAGGCATTTATTGAACTTCCTCTTATACCCCTCCTTCTAACTGCTGTCTTTCTCTTTCTCTCTCTCAGTAATAAATTTCGAGACGTCTGCACGTGCTTTTTCAGACTTTTATTTTAAAATAATATATTATGAAATCGGCGCTAAAAACGTAAGATAAAAATTAAAAAAATATTTCAGTTAAAAATAGCTCATCCAACGTGATTTAAAAATATAAATAAATAATTTTTATATTT
The DNA here is from genome assembly GCA_024364735.1 of Boesenbergia rotunda. Lineage (NCBI taxonomy): Eukaryota > Viridiplantae > Streptophyta > Magnoliopsida > Zingiberales > Zingiberaceae > Boesenbergia > Boesenbergia rotunda. The sequence continues at coordinate 50,325 of JAGFNQ010000529.1, forward strand.
GATTAATAGAAATTAATATATTATATAATATTTTATAAATATATTAATATATAAAAAAATTCAAAAAACGTCTGCAGAAATAAAAAAAAGCGTAAAAAAATTTCAAAAAAATATATGCAGAAATAAAAAAAATGTGGGCTTGAAATTTTTTATTTCAGGCCCACGTTGGGCCTGAAATCTTTTGATTCAGGCCCGACGTGGACTCAAATTTTTTTTCTATTTTAAAAATATATTAATATATAAAAAACCTATCAAAACACTTAATTTCATATTAAAACGCAGGGTCTGAAGTCACGCTAGGAGGGCCTGAATATAGATGTGATGTCCATTAGTGGGTTTTGGTCAAACCCCATTGATATTTCTAAACTACTCCTATTTGATTGGTGATATCTAATATATAGATGTTTGGACACCTAAAACATCATCTCCTACCTCTACCCTCTCTATTCATATGGAGTTTTCAGAAATCCAGATATGGGAGGTCCATTAGTGGGTTTTGGTCAAACCCCATTGATATTTCTAAACTACTCCTATTTGATTGGTGATATCTAATATATAGATGTTTGGACACCTAAAACATCATCTCCTACCTCTACCCTCTCTATTCATATGGAGTTTTCAGAAATCCAGATATGAGAGGTCCATCAGTGGGGTTTGATCAAAACCCACTGATATTTCTAAACTACTCCTATTTGATTGGTGATATCTAATATATAGATGTTTGGACACCTAAAACATCATCTCCTACCTCTAACCTCTCTATTCATATGGAGTTTTCAGAAATCCAGATATGGGAGGTCCATCAGTGGGTTTTGGTCAAAACTCACTGATATTTCTAAACTACTCCTATTTGATTGGTGATATCTAATATATAGATGTTTGGACACCTAAAACATCATCTCCTACCTCTAACCTCTCTATTCATATGGAGTTTTCAGAAATCCAGATATGGGAGGTCCATCAGTGGGTTTTGGTCAAAACTCACTGATATTTCTAAACTACTCCTATTTGATTGGTGATATATAATATATAGATGTTTGGACACCTAAAACATCATCTCATACCTCTAACCTTTCTATTCATATGGAGTTTTCAGAAATCCAGATATGGGAGGTCCATCAGTGGGTTTTGGTCAAAACTCACTAATATTTTTACACTACTCCTATTTGATTGGTGATATCTAATATATAGATGTTTGGACACCTAAAACATCATCTCCTACATCTACCCTTTCTATTCATATGGAATTTTCAGAAATCCAGATATGGGAGGTCCATCAGTGGGGTTTTGGTCAAAACTCGTTGATATTTCTAAACTACTCCTATTTGATTGGTGATATCTAATATATAGATGATTGGACACCTAAAACATCATCTCCTACCTCTACCCTCTCTATTCATATGGAGTTTTCAGAAATCCAGATATGGTAGGACCATCAGTGGGTTTTGGTCAAAACTCACTGATATTTCTAAAATACTCCTATTTGATTGGTGATATCTAATATATAGATGTTTGGACACGTAAAACATCATCTCCTACCTCTACCCTCTCTATTCATATGGAGTTTTCATAAATCCAGATATTTTAGAAATATCTGTGAGTTTTGACCAAAACCCACTGATGGACATCACATCTATGTTCAGGCCCTCCTAGCGTGACTTCAGACCCTGCGTTTTAATCTGAAATTAAGTGTTTTGATAGGTTTTTTTATATATTAATATATTTTTAAAATAGAAAAAAAATTTGAGTCCACGCCAGGCCTGAAATATTTTTATTTCAGGCCCACACCGGGCCTAAAATATTTTTATTTCAGGCCCAGTGTGGGCCTGAAATAAATTATTTCAGGCCCACGTTTTTTTTATTTCTGCAGACGTTTTTTTTTGAAATTTTTTTACGCTTTTTTTTATTTCTGTAGACGTTATTTTTTGAATTGTTTTTATATATTAATATATTTATTAAATATTATTTAATATATTAATTTCTATTAATCAAATATAAAAATTATTTATTTATATTTTTAAATCATGTTGGATGAGCTATTTTTAACTGAAATATTTTTTTGATTTTTAACTTACGTTTTTAGCGCCGATTTCATAATATATTATTTTAAAATAAAAGCCTGAAAAAGCACATGCCGACGTCTCAAAATTTGTTATTGAGAGAGAGAAAGATAAACACAGCAGTTAGAAGGAGGGGTATAAGAGGAAGTTCACATAAAGGCCTGCGTCCTTTGGTAAAATAGAAACCATGGTACGCCCTTTGGTAATTTTCGATTTTTAGGTACGCCCTTTGGTAAATTGTCGTTGTTTTATTAGTACGATATTGTCATAGTAGAGGTATGTTTGTTTTAGACTCATACTGTAGTTTTCTTTTGTATACGAATTTTCTACTGGTTTTATTTGCTTAAACGACAATAACGGTCTGGAATGTTTAAGTTTATCTTATCTTTATCATTCTTATTGATATAAACTGTCTGGTTGTGCATTTATTTTCCAGTTATGATGGCTGAGTCATCTTTTATGTTGAGATGTTATGCATATTTATCTCAACTTGTCCGTCATACAGAGGAGATGTTGTCCGATTGTCGAGCAACCATGAGCCTCTAGGGCGTGACAGTATTTTAATATATTTGTTTAATTTAATGAGTTGTTAAACCTTATTCATTTAGTTGAAGTTATATATATTGAACAGACACAAATAAACTTATTCATAAATGTTAAATTCATTTACCATCCTATTCAAAATCAAAGATCTTATATTGAAGGATTCTACATTTTCAACTATGAAAATATAGTGTGGAACTGAACACGGGATGGTGTCAATTCCCACCTTTTCAACTTCCCAAATGGTTGGAAGTGGGGACGAGAACTTCTCTTCTAATAGCCAAATGTTTTTAGCTAGCAAAGCCTTCAACTTAAGCCATTCCATGTTTATGTTAATCTTCAATCGTCTTCTTCAAGTTGTCTTTGTCTCAAGTTAAGAAATTAGCTGAATTTTGGTACAATAAACCTATGGTTATGGTCGAGGGGAATTTATCTATCTCTTGAACTTCAACATGACCTTGCTAGGATGGAGCCTATTCCGAAACAAATGACAGGTTCAGAACTTAATGATAGGCTTAACTTGATCTTCAAAATCATTCCTCCCTTAATTTTTTTCATAGGCATTTTTCACCGGCCTCCAAGATTAAATTTTAGAAGCGCGGAATCAAGACATTGATAGCCAACCCCTACAATTTTCGCCTCCCTGTAAAAGTGTTCCAATACCGAATGGATATTCAAGATAAAATTTCTTTTGCCCATGAATATTTCAGTCCACTACCGCTTGCCCAAATTTTCCGATTGTTAGTGTACAAAAGGGTTTCCTATGATAGTGGACCAAACATTGGATATAATGCTGATTCCGCCTTTGGTTCTCAATTTAATTGCACTTTTCAAAGAAAAATATTGGGACCCAAGGAGAAATGGTGGTGTTTCAAGAGAAAACATTACTGTTGAAATTTGACGGTTGAAGTTTTTCAAAACATAATGATTTTTTTTTCAAAAGTTTGAAAGATATCCATATTTTAAATTAGCTAGATTTCGCACAATCAGCTAGATTTCGCAGTAATAAAAAATTCTTATATTGTCTCTCCCAACTTGACGTTAATGTATTAAAATATTCTTCCTTGTGTAGGAAAACTCTACATGGAAAATAATGGAGGCATACAGACCTTGGGTCATTCCCAGAATTTGCCAACGGAGGTTTGTAGAGGCGCACGACCTTGAAGAGGCAGCACACTCGATATATGTGTGCAGTTCAACCATCCCCTCTTCTTCATAATTGGCTGCAACGAACCCCAATAACAGCATTTTAAATCTGGTATATCTCCAGGCATTGATCCAACGGCTTTTTATCAAACGACGTATCTGAGAATTAGAATTTATAAAAAAAACATATTGAAATTTCTTTTTTACCAAAGGGTACATCAAATAATGTGGTCTTCCGCTTATAGCCCTCCCACTAAGATTATCTTTCTCAGTTAACAATTTCGAGACATCCGAATCACTTTTTCAGACTTTTCAAATTAAAATAACATTTTGTAGTTCGGATGTCCCAGGGAGTCGACTTTTTCTCACCCTACATATATATTTCTACCTTGCACAACTCAACTCATCACGAAGGTATATATATATTTCTACCTTGTCCCAGATAGTGGACTTGTTCTGAAGGTCACTTCAAAAAGTCGACTTAAAAGAATCGTTGAGGAAGATAGATGTTGAAGGAGAAACTTCAAGCAACAATTTATTTGATAGAAGGAAGAAAAAGATTTAGTAATGTACGTATGATTGACTATATAAAATTTGTGTATACGGTGAAAATAAATAGTATAAGGGTTCTTATAGGGTTTATTTCAGCTAGACTCTGTTCTGCTCTGATATGGTATCAGACCTAGTTTTATACATAATTAACTCTTTCTACTAATTTTTTGTTTGGAGGACTCTAACGGTGTCATGCATTACATAAATAGGGTTATCAAAATTTGATTAAATTTACAATATATTCATGCTTGAATACGACCTAGGGTTGCTATCTTACCATATCAGGCACGAGGAGGGTCTGATATCAGGTCATCTGATATCAGGCCCGAGGAGGGTCTGATATCAGGTCATCTGGTATCAGGCCCTCCTAGGGCGTGAAATCATTTGATTCCGGCCTAGGAGGGCCTGATATCAAATGGTTTCAGGCCCTCCTAGGGCCTAAAATTAAATGATTTCAGGCCCTAGGAGTGCCTGAAGTCCTTTTATTTCAGATCCTCTAATCGGGCCTCCTAAGATTACTCCTACATGGCCCAATGGAGGTCTGCGAGCCGGAGCTTTGCCTTTTTTGGGATCCATTTCAGGGGAGATTGATTGGTGGGACACTATCTCCCGACTTCTTTCTCTCGAAGGTGACCGGGACCGACGTCTGGATTTGTCCTCCCCCGATTGGCGTCGATGCGGGGAAGGGCTTCGGCGAGGGGATCACCATTGATACCCCCTTTGTTCCACCGTTTGCGGGGCTTGGCGTCCGCGTCCTTAGACCTCCTCTTCTTCAAGGTATAATACTCCTATGTAGAATGCGTTGTGCTGCCATGGAAGTTGCAGTACTTCTTCGGTGGCTTGGGTCCCACGGTGTCAACCGTCTCCACCAACCTCTTCTTCCCGGCCAGTGATCCTTCCTGGAGCGGGGATATTTTGCTCGAGTTGGAGCGGGTGGTTCTCTCCTCTCAGATCGTACTGAGATCTAGATAGGGACTCCCACCGAATCTTTGCAATGGGCTTGCTGCACCTCCTCGACGTTGACGTGCTTGACTGACCGCCCCAATAAGTCATCAAAGCTGATCGGTGGCTCCTTCACCAGCGACCGAAAGAAATCACCTTCAGAGAGTCCTTGCGTGAAGACGCTGATGAGGATCTCTGAAGTGGCGGTTGGCACGTCCTAAGTCACCCGGTTGAACCGTTGGATATAGCCCTTCAGCGGTTCTTTGGTCTTCTGCTTGAGGGCAAACAGGGTCAAAGTCGTCTTCTGGTATCGCCGGCTGCTGGCGAAGTAGTGTAGGAAGACGGTCTTAAACTCCAGAAAGGAGTTTATCAAATTTTGGGGTAGCCTCTAAAATCATCATTGGGCGGCCCCCGACAAGGTATTCAAGAACACCCGACACTTCACACTGTCTGTATATTGGTGTAACAGAGTCGCGTTCTCGAGCTTGCAGACGTAGTCCTCTGGATCCGTCTTTCCATCGTAATCAGCAAATCATGGACAACGAAATTACTTGGGCATGGGATCCGTTACAATGTCCAGAGAAAAAGGTGTAGAGGGAGACTCCAGTACAGTTTTGGAGGCCTCGATCTTCCCCGGTCCCTCCTCTTGTCATAAAACGCTGGAGGCGACGAAATGCGCCCTCTCCATTTCTCCCATGGAATCTCGCTGGGGCACTGGGGTTGTCATTGCCGGTCTCACCGGTGGCGAAACAGATCTTTGATTTCGGTGGTGCGAGGCCGACATTCTTGGGAGTTCGGCCTGCACCAGAGCCGCTCGTTGCGAGGTTGCTTGTTCGATCTGATGTTACTCCAGCGCTCCTCTAATAGCGTTGGTGACTAAACGATCCAACTCCTCCCGTGTCAGAATGATGGGTTGTCTCTCTGGATCTGCCATCACGGTGTTCCTTCTAGTGCTTTGATGTTTCCCACATATGGCGCCAAACTTATTCCGGAAGCGAACAACTGGGATGGCGAGTCACCAAAGTGCAGCCTACGATGACAGGGATAGGATGTCCACGCCCTGCGAGATTAACACGAGCGTTAAAGGGGATGCACCAGAAGATTTTCCGGTGGAACCCTCTCCGACGCCCAAGTCAGAACGCTTATCTTTTTCGGAGGACAATGAGGAATCAAGATTGCTATAATTTTGAAAAGTTTCCCCCCTTTACCTGGATGCTGAAGCATATTATATACCTAAGGACTTTATCACACGTTCTCCTCTACATTCCTTTATCATCGGGTAATTGATAAATATTCTCTCTTTTGGTAACGGTCACTGTGATCATTAAGGCCTTAATTACCGTGCGTTGCGAACAACGATTGTCCGATGACTTTCCTATTCTGGAAGGAGGAACGAATACTTGAAATCGGGTTTTCTGATCTCTATGTTGATCTTTGAGTTCCACTCTTCCGAGTAAGTCTCGGAGTTTCATATCTTGAGCTGACCTCGGGGCTTCATTCGTTTTCCTGAGATAGTCTCGGGAGCCCAATTCCCGTTCTGACCTCGGGGGCTTTCTTATATTCTCACGATCTCACGAGGTAGTCTCGAGAGTTCGATTGCCGGTCTAACTTCGGGGCTCTGGTTCGGCGGGCCCTACCACGTAGCTTTCCCATGCCACGTGTTCACCCCAAGATGCTCATCCTTATCTCTCTCTCACACACACACGTGTGTGTCTATATATATATATATATATGGACTGATTTTCTCTCTTTTAAGAAAGTATATATATATATATATATATATATATATATATATATATATATATATATATATATATTATATATATATATATATATATATATATATATATGGCCTGATTTTCTCTCTTTCAAGAAACTATTCTTACAAGCTATTTACCATAGATATTAACTATACTAAACAAAAGTATTAAAAGGGACATAAAGAAGAAATCGACACATACCATGTCGAATATATTCGAGTTGCTAACATAAAACAAAGGATTGGATAAAGATGCCACTAGAGATAAACAATTATCTCATGAGATTAAAGAAGACAAAAGGGAAATTATAATTATAATTAAGGCATATTTGAAGGCATATTCTTCCTCGCTTCGTCGCCATTGCAGAGTTGTGCTAGACTTGAAGGATGATGACTGTATAACAATTTTTTTTAAGAGGAGAGTCTTGTGTTACTCGTTTGGAAATTAAATTATCATATCTTAACAAATTATACAAATTAACTATGCTTTTCACTTTGAATTATACATCCTTGTATTAATAAATTATTCGATGGACTAAAATACAGAGAAAATTCTATTTTAATGAAGCATAAACTTCCCTAAATACTTAGCTAATTCATGCTTGCCACAACAACCATCAATCACTCATCGGGGATGCTCTCAAGCACCGGCTTCCATCCGCCACTTGTTGATCCAGCTTCCTTTGCCTCTTTCCTTTCGATATCGCTTATGATTGCATCGAACATCATCGCGTCTTGACTTTGGACAAGCATAGCCAGCAACTGAGCTGCCTCCTTCTTGGTAACCACCAACTTAACTCTCCTTGTGCCTCCTTTCTTTCCGCTGTCATCTATGACCTTCCCTCCCATCTTCGGATTCTTCAACATGCGAAACCACTTTAGTAGAGTGCTGAGGATATGGAATCTTCTCCTGTTGTGCTCAGAAGCCATTGAGCAGAAGAGAAGAGAAGAGATATGAAATTGAGAAGTCAAGATGGGAAGAATAGAATGATAAACTGTGAAGATGATGCAGGAAGAGGAGGTATATATAAAGGTGTCAGATAAGTGCCAACAATTAGACAATTTAAATCTTATTTTTTTATATTATATTTTAAAAAAAAAATCACATTCCTAATTAATGATACGACAACAATAATTAATCCTTATCTTATTAGATAACGTCGACTATATGAATCTTTCTAGGTAATGAAACTCTATCATCTAATATATCATCATTTATATTTAAATAAATTTTATGTTATTATATTATTACTAATTAAGTTTTGTTTTATCTTCTTCTTCATTGTCCTCATTGATGTACACATTATCATTATTTAACATTGCCTAATTAAAATATTTATTGATTGTTTAAGTACATATTTATACAATTTAATCATATTCTCCAAAATTTTTCCTCAATAGGTCGGCAATTCCTCTCTAATATTTTCATTTATTATTCTATCTATCCTTGTATGCCTACATATCCATTTTAACTTCCTCATATCTTCAACTCTCCTCTTTTATTTATGTATTCGAGTCATAGTTCAATATTCAGCTTCATATAATATATTGGGTTTAACCGTCATTTTATAAAAATTTTCCTATAAGTCTTAAAGGTATTTTACGATCACAAAGAATACTTGACGCTCTCTAGATTCTGTTATATTTCAACCATCCTACTTATATTCTATATAAAATGTAAAAATAATCCTAAATACTTAAAACTCTCAATTACGTATAATTCGTCATCTTATATTTTAACAATTATCTCATGAAGTTCAATATTATAAACTTAAATTTCATATACTTTGTGTTTACTCTACTAAGCATAAACCTTTCATTAAGTCCAACATTACACTCAAGTTACCATTGAAATCTAGCGATCCTTGCCAAGATATTATATTCGGATCATGTAATGTGTTCCTTTCAGGAATAACCTACTATTAGCATAATAGTTTGATGGATCTATTTACTAAAGATTTGTCTTCTTCTTAATATATTTTTCTTTTCATCCTTTAACTTCCACGTCTACTTAATTATAGGAGCTATGCACATTTTTCTTCTTTTGATATTAGCTTGAGGTGCATATCCAACATTACTAACATATGTTGAATAATTAAGTTTTCTCCAGGAATGATCTAACAATCTTTATAAATCTTTTTAGTATTTTTCTTAAAAATAAAAAAAGTCAATTTGTAACTTATTATTCTCACTTTTGAACTTACAATCTTTATCAAATATTCTTTTTTTTCTTGAAAAAAATATTAACTAGTATAAAATCGTATACTATTATAAAATTTAATATAATTTTCTTTTCTTCATTTCTTATTCCAAACTCATAACCCGACTATGCACTCTATCGTATTCCTTATTTTTCACTCATATAAGTCCATTTATATTATTCTCCTAATAAAATCATTTCAATTGACATAATATTTTTAATATCTCATCTAGGTCATCTCAAAATCTAAATTTGGTATTTTTAACTAATCATACCTAAGGTGCATATATGTGTCAATTATATTAATAGTTTCTTTCGTCACTACTATCTCGGGAGCTATAATATTATTCCCCTTTCTAACTACATACTACTACTTTATCCTTTAATAAATTATTTACAACAATATCAATTCCACTTTTTCTTTTACTCCTTATTTATCCTAATTTAAAATTTGAATTCTCTATATTTTTGCCTCCTCTCTTACACATTTTATCTGTTATACATATAAAATATTAATTTTCTCGTAATTATGATATCTATATTTATTGTTTTATAAGTAAGAATTTATATATATATATATATATATATATATATATATATATATTTCATATTCTAAATTTAGATAATTAATTTTTCTATAATATTTAGTTTTATCCAGCGTATAATATGAGAACTTTTAGATATATAATATTACTCTTAAGTTTTTATCGAGATATAACGATCCTTGTCAAGATATTATATTCAAATCTCGTAACATATTCCTTTTAAAGACAATCTATCATTAGAATAATAACTTTATAGATTTATCCATTAAATATTTATCTGAAAGTCAATATTAACTGACAATCTAACACTGGATATATTTTTTTCATTCTGACTTTGGACCCCACATGGACGGGTTTTCCTAATTAATGACGACATCTCAACAAAATACGACCGATCATTCCGTACTGTATGCATATTTATATATCATGGTAAACAAAGTTGATTATTTAAATATTCAAAAGTGCACAAAACGTTGGGATCAAGTGTGATTCCAGAATGAATGAATGATCAATCAGGTGATCTCATATACATACATTAATATATATAAGAAGACAAAACCTTAAGTAATCAGATGATGTGAAATGGTTGCCTGTTTACAGAGTTATATGTAGAATTAATGTTTCATGTTTCTTTGTTGACCTTCATAATCTCTAGATCAGACTGAGTTTGTTCTACGTACGGCATTAATTCAGTCTTTAGGTTTGTGCATGGAAGGTGCGTGTGACTTAATGCATTTATGCATGTGTATAATACTTGGTTATTTGTATAAAAAATGTCATGATATTGCAATATTCTAGAATATCAAATGCAAACAAATTCAGGCAAAATAGGAGTCACATTAATTTTCATGTGTGTTTAGGCATCCTGGCAATGAGCCTGCAAAGATAAGATATATGGTGTTGTGTTTATCACGTGAACATTATCACTTAATTATATTAATTATACCATGTCTTTGTACTAATTAATTAATACTAATCAGTATGTTTGCTTCTCATGTGATCAATTTCAATTTGAGTTCTATTGGTGAGTTTTTCTTTCACCAGTGGAGCTAGCAAGGGTGATAGTGACTTGAGTATTTAATTTTCATTTAACAACTTATGATCATCTCTCGTGTTTTCTCTATTATCTTACAGATGTTGAGAGTATTTGAATATAAAATTTTGATTAAATCCTTGATTTAGCCCATACAACTAATTATTAAATCACTTTTGATTTAGTAACTGATCCTGTCGCGAAGCGAGGCAGAAGTCCCAAGGGTCAAATGGTTGCCCGAGTGCCATGAGTTGCTGACCTAGCGTCAACCTGGCTCTGACCTGCAAGACAGTGACCGTTAGCCAACCCACCGGGGAATTTCCCCGGTCAGGCCCTCCGACGGTCAAGTTAGTATCCGCAGAAAATATATGGAAGTTAAAGAGAATGTAGGAGAGGAGAGTGTAATTGCGCATACCTGTGGAATGAGGAGGGGAGAGGTTTATATAACCGGGAGAGCTGAAAACCCCTGTCTGTGTCGACGAGACAAGGGTATGGTAATTGTCAGCTCGTAGGAGAGCACCTAGAGGTACCGCGGCATGGCGCGGGGTGCTCGGGTAGTACGATCGTACCGAGTTAGCGGGATATCCGCGACATATGTCCTGAATGGGTAAGGCTTGCGTTACCCCCTGCGTCATGGTCTTACCCGAGGTGTCCTGATATAGGGTGGCGCATGGAAGGACTGGTCCGGAGACCGAATGATAGGTCCGGAGACCGATGATCGACCGGCGGGCCCGAGTAGCATGGACTGGGTCGGATGTAGTATAGCCGAGTGACACGGGGTACGCCATGGGTCGAGGGTTTGCCGAGCTATATTTTTGTTATTATGTTTCTGGTGTACTGGTTGCCTGATCCACGGGGTGCGGAGGAATGACTCACCCGACCTATCCCGGGGTCGGGGAGTTGGGCTCTGTTGGCTGAGTCAGGAAGTGCTCAGGGTCGACTTGCCCAATCTCACCCAGGATTGATTGGCGGTTCGAGAGGGTCCCTAGCTTGGGGCTCCTCCGGGTGGGGTCTTCGCTAGCCCTTCCACTGGGCCCTCATGGCGCCAGGCTAGACAGTCGAGCTACCCATAAACTAGGTCGGGATCATAAGCATCCCCCTCGAGTCTAGTCGAAGGAGGCGTTGAGTCTGACTGACTGGACTGCTACTTACTGGAACGAGCCTGGCGCATCTGAGTGGCCTGACTCTTCCTCGCCGACCTGGGTAGTTGCCATTGTGTGTGCAGCCTGATCGGCCGAACCTGTCATATCACCTTGTCTTTTCTACACTCGCCCTCACTACATTCGAGTAGATTCGTATCCTGCGCATTAATTACCGCATTTAACCGTTATGACACATGCCTTCTTATCATTTCTATCCGATCAACGAGGGGTCTGCCGCCTATCTGGGTGAATGATGGGCGTGCACGTGCGCTACGCTGCCTCGGGGACTCTTTTGGGCCCGATTGGACGACTCGCGCTTTCTCTCCGGCCCGTCATCGGACGATTGGCGTTGCTTCTTGAGTCCTATAAATAGGTATTTACCCTGCGGCTTTTACCATTGCTTTTTACTCCCGACATTGAATTGATGTCCTCCTACTCTCTGCTAGGGTTCAGGTGAGGTGCGTGACTCCGTTCATCTTCTCCAGCGAACTTTCTCTCGGTTAGTCTCTATGGCCTCTTCTTCCCTTCCCTCGGCCCCTGGTATACTACCACCGTGTCCGAGCTCGACCATCATGATCTCGAGGAGATTCGAGCGGACCACCACATTCTGCTCGACCACCTCCTCAGATTTCCAACTTCCTCCGACCGACCTGCGTATCCTCCCCACCATTACATTACCATCTCCCGGGACCATCTGTATGTCGGGTTGTGTTTTCCCATTCACCCCTTTATTGCCTCCATTTGTCGCTACTTTCGTATCTCTCTATCTCAGCTGGCTCCGAATGTCATCCGACTCCTCTGTGTGTCGGTTATCATCTTTACTCTGTACCAAATTCCCCTACACCCTGAGATTTTTTATTACTTATTCTAACCGAAAAAGCAAGAATCGGGTGACTTCTTTTTCCAAGCCCGATCTCACACTTCCTTCTTGTCGAAACTTTTAACCTCTAACAAGGGTTGGAAGGAGCGATATTTCTATATCCGTCTCATCCTGACCCCGATCTAGCTAGTTGGATGGGTAGTGAACTTTCCTTCTCCCCCCCCCCCTCCCCCCCCCCCCCCCCCCCCCCCCCCCCNAAAACTAACACAATACCGAAATAGAAACCGCTAAACCAAACCGACACGGTGGGACTGAGGGACTGGCAACTGGATCATCTCCTGGCTCCAAGCAATACCACTACCTGCTATCTGAAACAACAAAAAGGGAAGCAGGGGTGGTGAGTCCGGGCGGACGCTGCGGGTATATGAGTAGACAATAAGCATGGCATAAATAAGACAACGAAGTAGAGAATCAAAAGGTACAGTCCATAAGAAATATCAGATTTACCTAATCATGCATAACCAATATAATACGACATGGTATAAAGTCCGAATAACGACTAAACAGGTATAGAACAACTCAACAACAATAACATCAAGATAGACATGCATGTCATACATATGCAACAATCATAGCTCATATAAGTGCATCAAACACAAACAAATGCATAAAAGAAATACGTATGCACATGATGCAATGACATGTGTCACCCCTGACGCCAGTCAAGCCGTCAACACATCACATCTGTGTGACCGAGTGGGTAGGGCTGTGACAACTGTACCACTCCAACAACAACAATAATACTAAACAACAATAATACTACATAAGGCGTGGTTGAGTGGACAGGATGCTGGGGAGTCTACACTCCAACCCCTATACATAGGGGGAGCTATACAGCTGCAAAATATCCCTCTATAAACAACGGTGAGGGTGAGCCACCAACAGCTCATCCCTCTAAAATAACGGTGAGGGTGTCACTGTATGGCATGACAGGACAAACACTCGCACTCCAACCACTACCATGATAACATGTGGTTGAGTGAATCGAGCAACAATATGACTAACGACGGCTTAACCAAATGTAAGCCCAACAGTCGTTAGTATGCAATGTGCAAGTATGGTGCATGATATACGATGCACGAACAACCGGAGAAACCACGATGCAATAAAATCCAACAAGTAACATGTATCGATACAACCAACCAGAAACCGAAAACCAACGATTATGCACCTACACTACTAGGTAGGGTATTTCTAATGCCAAATATACCTAATTGTGTTTTTATGAACTTCTAAGTGCTTATGTACAAACAGCACTTTACAGAACAGAAAACCAATAGTGGACTGTACAGATACGAATTTGAGAATACTCGAAGATCAACGAAGAATAAGTCTCAACGACGATTTTTAAATAACGACAAAGAACAAGGTCAAGCAATCTATAAGACATAAACTAGCCATGCTTTAGGGTAAAAGAACTACTCGAGTACAAAGGAGAAGTACCCGCCTTTATTTGTAGAACGTGTCCGAAAGAACCTTCGAGATCAACACACATAACCGATCAATGTCCTGTATCGAGGACCAAGTTAACGATTTGCAAAATTAATAAAATAGCAAAACTAGCTAATAAACATAATTAGTTTAATTCAATTTAATTAAATCCTAATTCAAGACAAAGTATCCATTCCCAGGGTGGTAACCTGCGGCAAGATCAAATGACAAACCAACACTAGGATCACTTGTGAAGCCACAACCCACCCAAAACAAGAACAGAACCTATTTATTCTGATCTAACAAAACCAAATCAAACCTATAGCAACCTCCATCACCCATGTTCCTGTCACCTAAAACCCAAATCAGTTAAGTTTTCAAGTTTCATAATCCTGCTTCATGTTGGATTCAATTCCACATCCATAACCTTTAGTCCTACAACAATGACCAAAATCAAACTTTCAACAAATGTGCCTTGAAAACTATCTACTGTGCAACTTCGACATAAGGCATGAGGAATAGTAAACGAAAAGCAAAAATCAACCTTCCAGTCTGATAATCCAAAAAATCACAGTTCAAGGAAACAAACCTTCTCCGGCCTTAACCCAAATATGTACTCTAATCACATGCTCAAGTCTCCCTATACACTAAGAAGTCAAATTAGGGTTCATCCACTACCTATTTGCGTTGGCGATAGATCCCCCAACGCGAAGAAATGTCAAATGTCAACCCACGACCAAACAACAAAATCTACAGAACACGGATACATTTGACTCACTAATCTACTCATCATTCACAAACCCAAAGAGGAGTTTCGTTACCTCCGATACCCATCGCCGGTGGATCACACCAACGCCTCCACCAACACTCCGATCACCTGCCTTAGTCCGAGAAGATGGCATCTCGCCGGAAGACAAGGAAGGAAGAAGAGAAAGGCGGCGTCATCGTCGGCGTCGGGGAGAAGCGACGGTGTCGGCGTCGCTGAGGAGGAACCGTCGCGTGCGGGCTGCGGCGTCGGGCAGTTTCGAGAGGAAAGGGGTGGTTTCAACGGGTTAAGGGGAGAACTTAGGGCTTTTAGGGTTTTATATAAGTTTTTGGCCTTTTGCAAATAAGCCCAACTATTTATGGTATTCACAATTCGGTCCCTATTTTTCGAAAACTTACCTTTTCAACCCTTTAGAAATCCGGTATTTAACACACACCCTGACCCACTGACCTCTCTGAGCACTCAGTCCACTGGACACTCCTCCAGCTGAGCCTCCGTCAGTTGCCAGCCGCGCCTTTGTCAGTTGCCGGTTGCGCCAGACGCCGTTGAGACCTGAAAACACAATAGATCCAATCCTGCTCAATGGAAAGTCCTCCATTGACCCTCCTTGAGTATTTGAATCCTCCTGTGTCACCTGCACACTTCAACAGAAGCTTAGCAAATCGATATCAAATGAAATCAGCAAGTAGCAGAGAATCGGCAGTGAAAACAGACGCGATCAGAGCTTCTGACAGCGTATTTGAATTAAAGTTCTGCGCCTGATCGGTCATCAGACCGATCAGGAAGGACCCTGATCGGTCACCAGACCGATCCGGCAGTCTTCTGTATACTCCTGATTGGTCCCCAGACCAATCAGGCTCCAGCCTGATCGGTCACCAGACCAATCAGGCTGCTTCCAGTGAGAAAACTTTAATCGTGGACATCAGATCCTAGGTCTTGGATCGGTCACCGGACCGTTCAGGAGCTGATCAGCGGGGGAACTCAACTCACTGTGTGCTCCCTGATCGGTCACCAGACCGATCAGGAGCTGTGCAGTGAGTGAAATGCATACTCCCTGATCGGTCACCAGACCGATCAGTCATCGCTGGATTGGTCACTGGACCGATCCACGAAGGAGCACCGTGCCAACTTCCCTGATCGGTCACCAGACCGATCCAGGCAAGCCCAAATGCACTCTAAGTCACGAGAACAAGCCTCCAGCCCTTCTCTGACTCGTGCCATGCCCAGCTTCACTCACTGGGACTTCAACCTAGCCTTCCAAGCTAGGACCTGGCTTCACTCACCAGGGTTTCGATCACCCGGCTTCACTCACCGGGACCCGGCTTCACTCACCGGGATTTTAACCTAGCTTCACTCACTAGGATTTCAATCACCTGGCTTCACTCACCAGGACCCGGCTTCACTCACCGGGATTTCCATCACCTGGCTTCACTCACCAGGATCCGGCTTCACTCACCGGGATTTCCATCACCTGGCTTCACTCACCAGGACCCGACTTCACTCACCGGGATTTCATCCAACCTAGCCCTCCAGGCTAGGACCTGATCCTCCAAGCCAGGACTTTTTCACCTAACCCTCCAAGTTGGGACTTTTGACCTAACCCTCCAAGTTAGGACTTTTTACCTAGCCCTCCAAGCTAGGACTATTCACCCAACCCTTCCGAATTAGGACTTTTCCAACACCTAGCCCTCCAAGCTAGGATTTTCCATACCATGCCTAATCCCCGATCAGGACTTAACCATAATCATAATCATCAACCTAAACTAAAATCGATGTCAACACCAAAACAACAATCCAGGTCAGACTGCATCAACAATCTCCCCCTTTTTGTTGTTTGACAACCCGATTTTAAGTTTAGGGATTCCCAATCAATTTCTCAATTCAGAATCGTAGGGGAATCAGGATCCTCCCCCTACAGCATAATCATCCTAAACTTAACCAACCATTTTCTCCCCCTTTGTCAAACATCGAAAAGGGTATGGTTATTAAGTTTGAACATACCTCCCTCTCAAACATGGGTCTCTCCCCAAACCCAAAATAGTCAAAGGTAAAATTTTGCATATGAGAGGCATATACCATAA
Source organism: Boesenbergia rotunda (assembly GCA_024364735.1). Classification (NCBI taxonomy): domain Eukaryota; kingdom Viridiplantae; phylum Streptophyta; class Magnoliopsida; order Zingiberales; family Zingiberaceae; genus Boesenbergia; species Boesenbergia rotunda. Next base: position 67,405 of record JAGFNQ010000529.1, read on the forward strand.
ATGTATCATGGCAATAATGTATATGCATTATACAGCAATAAGTGTGAATTGCACATGAAAACATATACAGAAATATATCATGGTCAAACATGTATATGTTTCATATGACAAGTACGGAATGCATCTGTATCTGATATATAATCCTGATTGGTCTCCGTGACCGATCAGGTTCGTTGATTATTTGATACAAACATATTTCTTGTTAGTCTGGGGAGCGATCAGATTTCAGAAAAATTTCTGAAACTCTAATACGTTCCTGATCAGACTGCATTAACAATTTGCATTCCAAAACAAGGTTGTAGACTCCATTGATATTCGTCATTTCAGAAAAATTTCCAAAACACGACATTAAGAACAAGAGTCATGACTCAACAAACCCTTTCTTATGAATTTGGACATTCCAACATAGGTTTGTATCAAATCAGCATTAAGTACCAGGTTTGTACCAAAGGGTGATCAAATGTGTTTCAATTGTAATTGGTTTGTATCAGATTTGTTAGGAGTATGATCATTAAACTGATACAATTCGATGAGAAGATATTGACTTGAGGAGGTTTTGGATCAATTTGGAACGATCTGGGAGTTCCTTGATTAGAGTTGGTCTGATCGGTCACCAGACCGATCAGAAGCACCCCTGATCGGTCGGTGGACCGATCAAGGATGATACAGAATGGTTTCTGAAACTGATCAGTTTCAGAAACAAGTTCGTTTAAACTCTTAATCACTCTAATCCCTAATACAATCAGATTTACTCCCTAAATGAGTTCCATTAATCATAAATCATTTAATCAAAACAAGCAATCTGATTTGGGTCTCTTAACTAAGCTTCATTTCATATCAAGGATTAAGAATTTCCATGGATTAAAATACCATCACTTGGTTGACTGATCAATTATGTTCTAAGCATGTTCTTGGAATGATCTTGAGTTTTCAAAAACAGATTTATGTCAAAGCATGATAAGTATGCTTTAAGCATGAACTTGAATGTCAAAACATGTTTGTATCAAAATTCCAAGGCACGTATGCATACCATCACTTGAACAGGAAGTTTATAATCATGGATAGCATGGATGCATATTGCTATTTATCAACATCAATACATGAATGAAATCTATGTGTGCCAAGGCATGATCGGAATGTTTTTAGCATGATCATTTTTATTCCAAACAAATTTGATAATTCAATCTACACCTAAGTATTGATATCTCGATAATCCAAATAATATTGGGCATATGAAAAACGTCAAGTTTGATGAGAAAACAGCTAAGTCATAGAAGTTAAGTATTGAGTCTTGAATCATCACAAACTATGAGTTCATACTTGTTTCCTAACATGTCTTCATGTTGTGTAACACATATAGTAAACTCATGGCATACTAGAACAGGTTCAAAAACACCTTAAGCTTGAGTTATGGCATATCATTAATCATCATTTGCAGTAAACATAAATTGCTATAGGAAAACCAATTATCCTAAGCAATTCATGGCAAGAGCAAGTTGTGGGTTAGTCTAAGCCATTCATGTGAATTTGAGGAAATGGTAAGCACATTCCTAACTAGGAATGGCTATATGTTTGGAGCACCAAATATCAACCACCCATGTTGATAGATGCTCCCCCTCAAACTAAGCTATACAATTCGAAAGATAGAGGTTTTAGGTACTCAAATTTTGGGACCTAATGAATCTACAATGAATGACTTTGGCACCCATACCTTAGTCATTTTCTTTCTAGCCTTTTGAACCCTAGAGGCATTTGGTGACCTAAATTGAGTTCTTGACATTAAAGATATGACACTAGGTTCTTTAGGTTGGTAACCCAAACCAATCTTGTTGTACATCGCCCTTTGTGAGTTGAGTATCATATCTAATGTTTCAAAGCTTGTTGAAAACTTCTCAAGAACATTCTTGAGGTTTTCAACTTCGTTTTTCAAGTTCTTATTTTCATTCTCAAGGGTCTTAACATGCGAGTCATCATGAAAATCATTAACATCCTCCACCCTAGAGGATTTCAATTCTTCTACTTCCAATTTCAACAATTTAACTTTGTTCTTGGATTTTTTAAGCAACCTAGCTAGACATGCAATGGTTCTATAACACTTATCTAACTCGGGAGAGATTACCTCTTCATCATCCGAAGATGATGAAGGCGCGGTTGAGGAGCTTAATTCGTCTCCACTCTCCTCTTCATTTGAATCCTCTATGGCCATGAGGGCATGGTGATGAGTGTACTTCTCCTCCTTCTCTTCTTCGGATAAACTAGAGGACGGTTCATCCCATGTGGCCCTCAAGGCCTTCTTTTTCTTCTTTGATTTACCCTTCTTCTTCTTTAACTTTGGACATTCATCCTTGTAATGTCCTTTCTTGCTACACTCATAACAAGTAACATTAGACTTATCAATTGTAATTCCACTCGAGTTACCTTTACCCTTGAAGCGCCGGCTCTTCCTCATCATTCTTCTCACAAAATTGGCCATCTCAGAGGAAGAAGACCCACTGCCATCCTCCTCGGAATCAGACTCGGACTCGGATGAGGATGAAGATGAAGAGACTTCCTTCTCCTTCTTCTTCTTCTTGTTGTCACCTGCCACTAAGATAATACCTTTCTCTTTTGAACTTTTGTTAGAGATCTCATGTAATTCCATTTCACAAAATAGATCTTCTAACTTAACACAAGATAAATCCTTAGACACCTTGTAAGCATCCACCATGGATGACCACAAGGCGTTCCTAGGAAAAGCTTTGAGAACATACCTCACTAAGTCTCGGTTTTCAACCTTTTCATCAATGGAGTGGAGACCATTCAATACTTCTTTGAATCGACAATGAAGCGTACTTACAGTTTCATTTTCTCCCATTGTCAAGTTCTGGAGTTGGCTGTGAAGGAGATCCTTCTTGGCTGTCCGGGTGTCTTGAGTTCCTTCATGGAGCTCAAGGAGTTTGTTCCATAGGTCTTTGGCAGAGGTGAAGGGGCCAACCTTAATTAACTGGTCCTTGGACATTCCGCACTGCAGGGTAACCACAACTTTGGCATTTGCTTCACCCTTTCTAATTTGCTGAGCCGACCAACTTAAGAAATCGAGGTCTCTTCCTTCGGCATCCCGTGGAGGGATGAAACCTTCTTTGACCGAGAACCACATGCACATGTTGGTCTTCAAATAAAACTTCATTCTTGACTTCCAATATGAAAAATCAGTGTCGTCGAGGAATGGAGGTCGGTTTGTGCTCAATCCTTCTCTTCCAGCCATCTTGCTGTAAGCTCTCGGATGTTAAGCCGTGAACAGAGCCCCAAGCTCTGATACCACTTGTTGGACCTTGGATGGCTAGAGACGGGGGTGAATATAGCCAGACACAATTTTCTTGAGCTTTCTACAACTTTCTGCACTTCAAGAGTTAGGCAGCGGAAACAAATAACACAAGTATAGAAACAAAAATAACAAACAGAAATCAAAATAAACACAACAAACCAGACGACACAGCGATGTACAAGGTTCGGGGATAACTTGCCCCTACTCCTTGGCGTGCCCGTAAGGTGGGCGATCCCTTGATCGTCGGCAGATCAAGCCCCGGTGAACACCGGATAAGATAGAGCCTCCTTCTCAGTGGAGAAACCTCTCCACAGATCTCACGGATGGTTGAACTTGAGTACAAGAGATCACACAAGAAGGAACACTCACAAAGATCTCACAGGAATGCACCAAGATCGCTCAAGCACAAAGCAACAGAGAGCACGAACACAGCCCAGTCAAACTTCCCAAGTTTCTGTCTTGTTCGCCTCAGCTCCTCTGCTTCCAGCTTCGTCTCTTAAGCTCCTGCTCAACGTCGCCAGCTCCATCAGCACCACTGACCCACACCCTGACCCACTGACCTCTCTAAGCACTCAGTCCACTGGACACTCCTCCAGCTGAGCCTCCGTCAGTTGCCAGCCGCGCCTTTGTCAGTTGCCAGTTGCGCCAGACGCCGTTGAGACCTAAAAACACAATAGATCCAAACCTGCTTAATGGAAAGTCCTCCATTGACCCTCCTTGAGTATTTGAATCCTCCTGTGTCACCTGCACACTTCAACAGAAGCTTACCAAATCGATATCAAATGAAATCAGCAAGTAGCAGAGAATCGGCAGTGAAAACAGACGCGATCAGAGCTTCTGACATCGTATTTGAATTAAAGTTCTGCGCCTGATCGGTCACCAGACCGATCCAGCAGTCTTCTGCATACTCCTGATTGGTCCCCAGACCAATCAGGCTCCAGCCTGATCGGTCACCAGACCAATCAGGCTGCTTCCAGTGAGAAAACTTTAATCGTGGACATCAGATCCTAGGTCTTGGATCGGTCACCGGACCGTTCAGGAGCTGATCAGCGGGGGAACTCAACTCACTGTGTGCTCCCTGATCGGTCACCAGACCGATCAGGAGCTGTGCAGTGAGTGAAACGTATACTCCCTGATCGGTCACCAGACCGATCAGTCATCGCTGGATCGGTCACCAGACCGATCCACGAAGGAGCACCGTGCCAACTTCCGTGATCGGTCACTAGACCGATCCAGGCAAGCCCAAATGCACTCTAAGTCACGATAACAAGCCTCCAGCCCTTCTCTGACTCGTGCCATGCCCAGCTTCACTCACTGGGACTTCAACCTAGCCTTTCAAGCTAGGACCTGGCTTCACTCACCAGGGTTTCGGTCACCCGGCTTCACTCATTGGGATTTCAACCTAGCTTCACTCACTAGGATTTCAATCACCTGGCTTCACCGGGATTTCCATCACCTGGCTTTACTCACCAGGACCCGGCTTCACTCACCGGGATTTCCATCACCTGGCTTCATTCACCAGGACCCGGCTTCACTCACCGGGATTTCCATCACCTGACTTCACTCACCAGGACCCGGCTTCACTCACCGGGATTTTCATCACCTGGCTTCACTCACCAGGACCCGGCTTCACTCACCGGGATTTTCATCACCTGGCTTTACTCATCAGGACCCGACTTCACTCACCGGGGATTTCCATCACCTGACTTCACTCACCAGGACCCGACTTCACTCACCGGGGATTTCCATCACCTGGCTTCACTCACCAGGACCCGGCTTCACTCACCGGAATTTCATCCAACCTAGCCCTCCAGGCTAGGACCTGACCCTCCAAGCCAGGACTTTTTCAACTAACCCTCCAAGTTGGGACTTTTCACCTAACCCTCCAAGTTAGGACTTTTCACCTAGCCTCCAAGCTAAGACTTTTCACCCAACCCTTCCGAATTAGGACTTTTCCAACACCTAGCCCTCCAAGCTAGGATTTTCCATACCATGCCTAATTCCCGATCAGGACTTAACCATAATCATAATCATTAACCTAAACTAAAATCGATGTTAACACTAAAACAACAATCCGGGTCAGACTGCATCAACGCTAATGAGCAGGGGATCATACCCCCTATTATAAAAGGAGATTTTTCTCCCCTTTTGACTCATCATGGGTTTGGGGCTCCGCCCTCTCCTTGGGGGAAGGGTTTTCCCCCTAGAGGAAACCTAAGAGAGGTTATCCTCATCTTCCTTAATGATCTGTCCACCTCCAGAGCAAGAATTTCATCCAAAAAGACCAATGACACATCGATAAGCATTCTCTTCCCTCTAAACTTCTCTTTTGGGTTGTAGATGTTACTTTTCTTGTTTTCTTGTTGTATCTTCCTTGTAATAGAGTAGATTCTCTAGATCTAGGATGTAGGGAGTAGTTATGATGTGATGTTGATGTATAAACTATGGATTTATCCATTTTCTTGTTCAATGATATGTTTATTGCTTGTTCTATATGTATTGTGTCTTATATGTGTTTAATGAAATGTGTGAATGATGAATATATGAAGTTGTGAAGGTTTGGTCGCCATGTTGAGGAAATGTCTGAGATCGTACGATCGGGGGCCTTTAGAGACAAAGGGTTCCCTTAACCAAACATCTTAGGTGTTACTTCGAAATGGAGGTCAATCCTCTATAAGAGATTATCTAATATTGCTTAATAGGTTTCTCTCTATTCCGTGCTAGGAAGTGATTTGTGTAATCTAGAGACGTATGATCAGGGGCCCTTAGTGATAAAGGGTTACATTTAACTGGACTTTCTAGGTTACTTTCTCACTTAATGCATTGGATGTCCAAGAGAGAAGCACTCATATGTACTTTTACAGGATTTACACCGGTACCTAGTTAGAATCTCTACGAACGCATAAACATTGAGATTAGGATATAAACAATTCATAGAGCATCGACTAGTATTTTAGCAAAACCAAAATCTTAAATTTCACTCATTCCAACTTTCCCCCAAGATCGACTCTTCTCTCTCTCTCTCTTTTTCTCTCTTTCTTACCATCTTCCACACAACCCTATAATTGTCTACATAGTTTACTTTGTAGACTTGATTAGTGCTTAATCAATAATCCCTATGGATACGATAATCTTTTATATTACTTGATGACATTTCCGTGCACATACGGATCCTACATCAGAAACTCAAGGGTAAGAGTTGACATGAATATTCATTTTACATTATTGAATAGCTCCCTAATTTTCAATGTATTTTAGGCAACGAATCGTAGATCGTGATAGTGGAGGCCATTGACAACCAAACGGATTTCTACTTGCAACCTTCGTTTGAGGTGGACTCTCACCTGTTCAAAGGATGACTTTGTTAAGTTAGAAGACCAACAAAGAGAATAGTGCCTTGATCCTTTTTTTTAGAATTTGAGACACAATGTCCTGCAAAAGATTTCCAGTGCTTCCTCCCCAGTCTTTGAAGCACCCTTTGTAGATTCTAATGCATGATAAAGAACGAATCTGCGAAATTGTAAACGGTAAACACTTACAGTGATATTCGCAAATCCTTCGTTGTTCTTTGTATTTGTCCTCGGAAGAACGATCACGGAATCATGTCGCCAATGCGCCTCCAATCGTGTCGCCACCCCATCCGCTCCATCCTTTCTATGCGCAAGCCACCATGAAGGAGTCTCCGAGCCAAGATGACTAGCTTACTTATTTACATCCATTGATCATATACTCCACTAAGGAGTGTTCATGTAATCTAAATCAAAAGTAAATAAAAACATGGCTAAACAGGTGTCATATTTAATTACAAAAATTAAATACCTAATTTAGCCTCGTCAACCCCGAGGATTCAATTAATTTACAACACACACAATCAATCACATACATAACCTATTAATGTCATAATAGTTGGAATATAGTGTCTACAACAAAGAGTTAGTCTGTGCACATCCAAAAATTATCCAGCAAAAATAAAGTACATGATAATGTGCAGAAAAATAATCGAATCCTAAACACACAAAACTGAAAACTTCGCTCTGATACCAATTGTTGGGAACAAACCCTTGGATGGCTTGAGGGTTTCCTAGGCAACCACAGGGTCAAACATGAGAGACCTCTCTATGTCTACGGATTAACAATTTAATCCGAATAGAGATCCGTCTCCCAAACGACTGTCTCGTCGTCGTGTTAATTAATCCAAGTCATAACTTAGCCAAAACCAAGGTTAAGACCTTGTAACTTTCCGGATTAATCAACTGCAGAAAAAATGACGAATGGATCACCAATTTTTATGTTTATAATCGGGGTCCATGACATAAATTAATTATCATATTAATTAACAAATAATTAATCTACAATAATTAATTAACAACATGCAATGATAGACAAAATCAAAGTAAGAAAGTAACATGAAAATAAAAGGAGCTAGGGAGAGGTATACCTCACCGTTTACCTCGCAGTCTTCTACCTTATGACCCTCCCCTCCTGGACGTCGTGTAAGCAACGAGCTACCAAGACACGGAGTCACGAAGGCCTCGAATTAACCACCTTTCTTCTTCCTCTTTCTTGCGCCAACAAACCCTAACCCTAGGGCTCACCCGCCGGCCACCTATCCACCTCCCCTCCCTGCGCCGCTGGCCACCTCAAGCTCCCAAGGTGCGCTGGCCTCAAGGCAGCTCCGGGAAGAAGGTAATGAAGAAGAAGAACTGGAAGAGGATTAGAATACATCCCTCTTCTTCTTCCCTAAACCCACCGCAGCCTCCTTCACCGTCGGCTTAGCAAGCTGAGAATTCTTGCCACCGGCTGAGCTCCGACCACTCCTTAGAAGATCACGGTGAAGAGAAGATGAGGTATGGAAGAGAACCAGCAGGAGAAAACTCTCCTTCAACCTCTTCCAATCACTTCTTCTTCTTCTTCCTTCACCGCCGCTGACCACCTATTGCCGAGAGCCTCCTTTTCTTCTCCCCACGCCGCCGGTCTCTCCCTTTCCTTGCTGCTACCGTGTGCCACAAAGAAAAGTCGAGTTCTCCTTGTCACCGGCCACCACTTCGATCGGAAAGGATGAACCAAAGAGGTAGAAGAAGGGACTTCTTCTCCTGCTTCTTATGCGTGACCTAGGAGAGAGAAAGAGGGAGAGAGGCTAGGGTTTTGGTGTGGATTAATTCCAAAATTAATCAGAGATTAATTCTCCCTGTATCATGACTCCTATGGGGTATTTATAGGGCTAAGGTAGGGACCATGAGGAGGAGTTGGTTCTTGGCCCGCTAATGGATCCAAACCCGATCCATTAATGGAGATACGTTCCACTAAAGGATCCCATTAAACTTCCTCACCAATCCCCATATTTTCATATGGGCTCCACCTATTATGAGTAATCCATCTCCCCATGTTTAAGATATCGAATGCCCGATAATTAATTTAAATTACTGACAATTAAATTAATTATCCTCTTGATTCTTGACTAGTACCACTTGACCTTTTCATCATGTCGGACCATAGTCCACTTGCAAGATTTGACATGACGACCCTTTTGAGCTCATCAAGGGGGCATCATCATCCCGACTAACCAGGACACGGATTCCCTCAATAATCAACGGCACACCACATAATTAATATTATTTCCCTATCGATTCAACAGAATAAATCTCACCCATTGGTAAGTCAAAGAAATAATAATTAATTATACGTGCCCGTTATTATTTTGGGATTAAGAGATATATTCCATAATATATATCCGAGGTCTAATCTAATTTATGAAGTCAGTACAAAATTGGATGACCTCTCTTTTGGTCCTACTCAATGCACACAAAGTGCACTAGTGTAATTCTATGGTTAAGACAAACCACATCTAATTACACTACAATCATCCCGATGGTTTGTCCAATTCCATCTCGGTTATGAGCCTCTTTCTTATTATTCTGTAAGGAACTTGATAACACGATCTTCTGTGCGACACTACGCACCATGTTATCTACAATGCAAAGTATGAAATATTTTGTGCATACACTAATATAAATATGCACTGTGTGATTTTGCGATTCTCTTTTAAAATGTAAATGTATTTAAACAAAAGCAAAGCTTTTAATATACATCCTAACAATCTCCCACTTATACTCAAAGACTTTGCTGTTTGCAAAATGTCATACATCTGACCCCTAGATCCTTCACATGCCTAAAAGCTCTCGCCACCAAGGCCTTAGTGAAAAGATCTCCCTAGGTCATCCTCTGATGCACTCTAGGCAACAACAGCTATTCCCTATCAGGGTGGTACTTGCGCTCTATGTGTTTACTTGTCTTATGGACTCATGGTTCCTTCGGGTTTGCAACTGCACCATTTTTACCACAAACAAAATGTGATAGCTATGAGCAACCCAGGAATCACTTCTAAGTCCATCTTGAGGTTCCCGAACCATATTGTTATCTTGACTGCCTGAAAGGCTACAAGATACTCAGCCTCTATGGATAGGTCCATCACGCAGCCGCTGCGCGATACTAATCCAGACAATGGTTTCACCTCAACAAAGTAAACACAAAACCCTGAGGAATACTTATATTAGCCCCTATGTGATTTGAATTCTGTATCCATATAACCCATAGGAGATTGGTCTGCCCGGTAAACTAGCATATGATCCTTAGTCCTTCTCAGGCACTAATATATGATTTTACCACAATCCAATTTTCTTGACCTGGGTTACTCCGATATCTGTCAACCATGCCCAAGGCACAACAAATATTCAGTCTCGTTTTTAGCATACATGAGGCTTCCTATAGCTGATGCTCAAGGAACCGCCATTACCTACTCTATCCCCTTTGATAATCTAAACATATCTCCTTAGATAGAGTAGCTCCACAACTGAAAAGTACCAAACTTTTCTTGGAGGTATCCATGCTAAAACGAGTTAGGATAGTTTTGTATGAAGTTTGGGATAAGCACATCATCCTTGTCTGGAGATCCCTTAGATCTTTGATCCCCAAGGATGTCTTACTGCTCCCAAGTCCTTCATAATTGTTTGGACAACCATACCCTTACGTCTGATAGTATTTCGTTATTGTTTCCCATCAATAAAATATTATCTACGTATAGTACAAGAATACCACTTCGTTTCCGTCACATCACATATACACAATCGTATCCGTCCTTTGAACAAATCCATGTGACTGAATTTATCTCTTCAAAGCGGATGATCCTCATCATAGGTCCAGGGATCCAGTTCATGTTCTCTAAGGACCAAGTCCTCAGACTCTCCAATAACATGAATCCTTTAGGTTAACTAACAACCCTCCCACTATGATAAGGTATCCCCTGTGTATCTTTTGTGACACAAGGTGCAGTACCTTGTGATATTCCTCTTGTATAGTTGGTACTAAGGTCAGAATATCCCCTATGTGTTTTACTCAGAATACTTCTACTCATGGGCTTATGGTTTATTACATAGTTCTTTTTCTAAGTATCAGTCATTCATACCAACGAACATCCTCTGATCCTTAGGACCATTAAACCACCTTTTGTTCCCCTCGAATAGTCTACGAGCATGTGCACTAGATTCCAACTTATCAGTATCTCTTTTCAGCACATGTGCTGAACTACCCATAATCTGAACATGCCTTAGACTAAGCTTACGCTTAGTCTTCATTTCTATGGGTTTTAGAGACTACTGACCTAGATAGTATCAAGCACATACACCGTCGTATCCAGAGCATATCCTCTTGAACAAGTCTACTAATCTCAGAGTAGCTTATCATTATCCTAACCATTACCTTAAAAGACCTTCTTCCTCCCACGTGTTGTACCGTTCTGTTGGGGCACACCAGGTGCGGTGCATTGGGATCGAATCCCAATCACTGATAAGTAAGTCCTACAACTATCCCTAGAGGTACTTGCCACTATGATCTAATCGTAATGTCGCCATACTTTTACTCTGATGTTTCTCCGCATCCGACTTGAATTCTTTGATCTCATCAAAGCAATTAGTCTTGCGGTACATCAAGCAAATGTATTTTTGACCCTTGAATAATTGTTTATAAAATAAACAAAGTCTTCAGGACTACCTCTATTCTAGATAGATTAAGTACCTATACTTATCAATACCTTTGGCTCTATGCCCCTAGGCTTGGAAGAGCCTCTTGGTCTTCTTACCTTCCTAGTAAGATTTAAAGATTTCAAGGAAGAGAAGTCTTCCATCACCAATGAACCCAAGGGCTCATTGGCTATCAACCTTTGAATTGTACTAAAGGTTAATAAGACCAAGCCTTTGATCCTAAAGGTATGGTTGGTTCATCTAGGAAGAAACCTTTCTCTTACTATGGTTAGATGATAAGCTATTTAACATCTATTTACATCATGGGAACTTTTGGTTTTAAAATAAACCAATTGCCTATCTATGTATAGATAATCCTTCTATTCCTACTTTTAACAATAAAAGTAATAGAATATCTTATTCCAGAAACTGAACAAAAGTTCTTTCTAAAATTTAAGTACATAAAGACAATCTTTATAAAACCAAAATCATATCATCTTATGTTAAAGACATAAATGAATAAATAAACTCCCACTGCAAAAGTCATCTCCATAGCCTATCCATGTAGTTAGTAATCTCCTCCTCAGTTAGCCGTCGGGTTTCCTGGAACCCCTACACAAAATGCAGACATAATTAGTGGCATCGTATCTACACACCAGGTACCGATAGATATCACCGTTAAACATGTTACAACGATAAAAGAAGAAAATATACCTGAATTATTACCCTAACGGCGGGGATAGTCCGCCTTCTAATGTCCAGACTGCTTACACACAAAGCACTTGCTTTTCGGCTTCTTTATGCATCCCTGAGGTCCCTGTAATCCTGCTACTTTCTATGCTCCACCATGTTTCTTCTTCTTCTTTCCTTTTGGTTTAGAAGTAGAAACCTCTTGAGCAATGAAAGTCTGTGAAAGAGAAAATGCCTCTGCTGCCTCGAGTTCTGTCAGAAGTTTTGCTCACGAATATAAACGTTTGTTCATATTGTAGCTTAGGCAAAACTTCTCAAAACTCTTTGGTAGAGATTGTAGGATTAGATCGACCTGGGTTTCCCCATCGATTTGTGCTCCAAGGATTTCCATCTCTTTTAGCCAGGCCATCATTTTGAGAGCATGTTCCCTTACGGGCATACCCTCAACCAAGATGGTCGTTGTCAAGTTCTTCATCACCTCTTGCCTAGCGGCTCGATTTCTTTTCCCGAAGAGTTCGTCGAGTTTGGATGTTTTATCACTGGTAATGGAAGAAGCCTAATTTTGATGACACACAGTCGTCTCGTCTGCTTCTAACCATTTCCTAAAATATTCAAACTCCTCTTCAGTATTAATCTCGCTAGGTTTTTCGGCACAGAACTCGACAATATCACATTTAGGTTCCTTGGCAGTAGAGACAAAGTTCATATTTAATTCCCAATCCATATTGTTATTAGGGGCATTAATTTAGTTTTCTCTTCGTATTAGGTCAAGTGGGTCTAGATCCATTTTAAAACACCTGAGAATCACAACAATCACACACTTTAGTTTTTGAAAATAAATTGACTCCTCAAAATAATAAATTTTCAAAAAACAACCAACACCTCAAAACACCGAGAATTTCGCATGTCACAATGGTGTGGACGTATACGAACTCTACATTTGTGAGAGGAGGTTTTACCCATTAATTTTACTATCTTGTCATACTAACTTTCTAACAAGTAAAATTAATAGTTGGTCCTCTTCGGCCCTATAAATAATAGCAGTGACTCCGATGGAGAGGATACTATTATTTGTATCTAAGTGTTTACCATTACACGACACTAAGAAAAATTATTTCCGATTGTGTATCTTCCGATGGGGAAGTACACACGCTCTTCAATAATTTCCTATAGTCTTTTCTAACCTAGTGATCCGCAGAACAAGCCCATTTGATGGGGAGGAAGGCACTTAGAGCCGACGCGCAGACTTGTTCGCATCACTTATCTGATTGTAATAGAGGCCACGGGACCCCTAGGGTCCCTCTCTCACTTAGTTATTTACGTTGAGGTTTTTCACATGCACACACACACGACAAGCTCATAAACCAATACAATAAACAAGAAAAAAATCCTAGATTTTTCCAACTATTATGGCCTTGGTCTCTAATGCGCCTCCAGTCGTGTCGCCACCCCATCCACTCCATCCTTTCCATGCGCAAGCCACCATGAAGGAGTCTTCGAGCCAAGATAACTAGCTTACTTATTTACATTCATTGATCCTATACTCCACGAAGGAGTGTCCATGTAATCTAGATCAAAAGTAAATAAAAGCTTGGCTAAACAGGTATCATATTTAATTACAAAAATTAAATACCTAATTTAGCCTTGTCAACCCCGAGGATTCAATTAATTTACAACACACACAATCAATCACATACATAACCTATTAATGTCATAATAGTTGGAATCTAGTGCCTGCAACAAAGAGTTAGCCTACGTACATCCAAAAATTATCCAGCAAAAATAAAGTACATGATAATGTATAGAAAAATAACTGAATCCTAAACACACAAAACTAAAAACTTCGCTCAGATACCAATTGTTGGGAACAAACCCTTGGATGACATGAGGGTTTCCTAAGTAACCACGGGGTCGAACATGAGAGACCTCTATATGTCTACGGATTAAAAATTTAATCCGAATAGAGACTCGTCTCCCAAACGACCGTCTCGTCATCGTGTTAATTAATCCAAGTCACAACTTAGCCAAAACCAAGGTTAAGGCCTTGTAACTTTTCGGATTAATCAACCACGGAAAAAATGACGAATGGATCGCCAATTTTTGTGTTTATAATCGGGGTCCATGACATAAATTAATTATCATATTAATTAACAAATAATTAATCTATGATAATTAATTAACAACATGTAACGATAGATAAAATCAAAGCAAGAAAGTAACAAGAAAATAAGAGGAGCTAGGGAGAGGTATACCTCGCCGTTTACCTCGCAGTCTTCTACCTTATGACCCTCCCCTCCTGGACGTCGTGTGGGCGATGAGCTAATATGTCAACCCACTTTGACATATTTAATATTATTAAGTTGGAGGTTTCGGTTGGGTAGAATTTTATTTGGTTTCATACTTAAAGGTAATTAATTTGAAGTTTAGTTCGTGGTTTAAGGATTGAATAAAGATTTAATTTGTGGAATTAATTAGGTGTAATTATTAGGAATTAATTAATTAAAGTTGAAATCATTAAAGGTTGAGGTTATTTAAGAATTAATTACGATTTAAGAATTAATTTAAGTTGTTAAGATTTAATTTGAATTTTAAGTTGTTAAGATTTAATTTGTTTTTAAGTTATTAAGATATAATTTAAATTAAGAATTAATTAGAATTAAATTGTTAAGGATTAATTAGAGGTTAAAATTAATTAAGGATTAATTTGAGTTAAAATAATTAAGATTAACTTAAGGTTAAAATAATTAAGATTTAAATTAAGGTTAAAATAATTAAGATTTAATTAAGGTTAAAATAATTAAGATTAAATTAAGGTTAAAATAATTAAGATTAAATTAAGGTTAAAATAATTAGGATTTAATTAAGGTTAAAATAATTAAGATTAAATTAAGGTTAAAATAATTAAGATTTAATTAAGGTTAAAATAATTAAGAAAATAATTAAGATTTAATTAAGGTTAAATAATTAAGATTTAATTAAGGTTGAAATAATTAAAATTTAATTAAGGTTAAAATAATAAAGATTTAATTAAGGTTAAAATAATTAAGATTTAATTAAGGTTAAAATAATTAAGATTTAATTAAGGTTGAAATAATTAAGATTTAATTAAGGTTGAAATAATTAAGATTTAATTAAGGTTAAAATAATTAATATTTAAATTAAGGTTAAAATAATTAAGATTTAATTATGGTTAAAATAATTAAAATTTAACTTGATTTAAGTTTCAAAATTTCTGGGTTAGTTAATAGTTGTGGGTCTAACTATATCATTTTTATTAATTCAAAAATATCTGACTTATCTACTATATCTTTTTCATTTACTTTTTGAAGTTTTTCTAATACTTCTGCTTTGTTTGAATTTTTGTAGACTTTATTAATTATAGCCTTAATTCTAAAAAATTCTTCTTCCTCCTCATTCTCATCATCAAGGTTATATTCTTCTACATCTTCATAGTAGGCAGAATAGTTTTCAGGGTTATTAATTAATGTTTCATAATTAATTTCAAAGTTATCAGGATTATCCAAGAAATTATTAGTTAAATCATTATTATTATGATAATATATTGGAATTAATTTTCAAAATTGTTGCATTGATATTAAAGATTAAAGAATTAATTTTTGATATTTTAATATTGTCTATATTTGGTAATTAGTCATGCAATATATTAAGATGATTTTGCAAAAAGTCTATTTTACCAGAGAAATTATCTAACATATCTAAATTATCAATATTACTGTATGACTGTGCAAAAATTTGAAAAATTTTATAAAAATAAACTTTTCGTACCTTGGTCAGACACTGATTCTTGTAGTGTCCGTGCTTTTGACATTTGAAGCACTTGATGTGACCCTTGTCCCTCCGGACTCCTGGCGCTGGTACCACCTTTGCCGCCGGTGGTGATGATCGAGTCTTACGAGTAGGATACTAGTTTTTATAGTGTCCTCTCTCCCTGCACTTAAAATATGTAATATGAAATTTAAAATTTACCATAATTAAAAAGTATACCTGATTCACCCCTGGGCTCCCCCTCAACTCCTGGCTTCTTTGCTCTGTCGGCTGTTAGTCCGGTGAAGAGCGACCAGGCTCTGATACCACTTGTGGGACCGGTGTCATCGATAGAGGGGGGGGGGTGAATATCTACTTGTTAAAATTTTGTCGGGAATCTTGTCATAAACTTAGAGGGTCGTTTTATTCAGAGTTAGTAGTACAGCGGAAAAATAAAGAAACAAAATGAAAGACAAAACTCAGAGTGCACACAGGTTTTTACTTGGTTCCCAACCCCCAGGGTCAGTACGTCCAAGGCCTAAGCACGGGAAGCACCCATCCACTAATGGTCTCCTTTCCGGACTTTCCGGAGGCGGAGAAACCCGTCTTATAGTACACGTTTTACAATCAAAAGATTAAGAAAAGTAAATGCATAAAGTAAACACAAACCAAACAAAAATCGAAGACCCGGCCGATCTGGAACTCCGAAGTGCCGCGCACTTCCTCCTGGAGCTTCCTTGGTCGCAGAGCTTCGTCTCTAGCACTTTATCGTCACTCGGAATGCTTAGAATGATGTTGTAGCTGTTGTTCTGAGTTGAGGGATCGAACCCCTTTATATAGTCACTTCTTGGGCGCCTGTAAGGCTGTAGGGCGCCTCTATGAGCTGGTCAAACTTCATCTTCGTGCCGAACTCGCAGCAGGAATAGAAATCCCCTTCCCAGGTGCCTGACCAATACAGGGCGCCTGGGAGCCTTCAAGCGCCTGGCAATCCAGGGCGCCTGAGAGTAGGCTGCCTTAACTGGGGTGCCTGCTTCTCTTGGGCGCCGGATTCAAGTCAGGCGCCCAGGAGCTGATTCCCAGACTTATCTTGTGTTTGTTTACCTGTTTTGCCTTCAATTCTAGGTACCTGCAAGATACATAAACACAAGACAAACATGTATACAATCTTAACCTTAACGATTTGGTTCTGACTTTGGATTTCCCTTCGAAACCCTAGGTCGAACCGACACCTATGTTCCCTTCCCGGGGAACGCGCCTTTCGCCTACTCCTCTCCGGAGAAGTTTTGCCAACCGGCTCCTCCGGTTGGACTTTTGCCCAGTTTCACTCACCAGGACTTAGTGCCCAGCTTCACTCACCAGGACTTCGATGCCCAGCCCTCGGCCAGGACTTATTTCCCAATTCCTTGAATCAGGACTTCGTGCCCAGTCCGTGACCAGGACTTATTGCCCAACCCTATGTCAGGACTTAGGTGCCCAGCCCTTGGCCAGAACTTATTGCCCAATTCCTCGAATCAAGACTTCGTGCCCAACCCTCGGTCAGGTTTTAGGTGCCCAGCCCGCGGCCAGGGCTTAGTGTCCAATCCATGATCAGGACTTAGTGTCCAATTCCTCGAATCAGGACTTATTGCCTAGGTTAATTAGGACTTTGTTTTACTTTGAACCAGATTTCTTGACTAACCCTTTCTTTTTCTAGTGTATCACTAACTTAAGATATTGTTAAACATTGAAACACTAGAGGAGGGCATCACCGATGCATCTTGCACCAATAAGTATTGTATGTGGATGAGTCAGGTTGAGATGATGGCGATGTGCAGGTGAATTGATTTACCTTGAAATGATCTATTTAGTCCACAGCAAATGGCTCCGGTAAAGATGTTTCAAATGTGTTTATAGTGGAGGTTTGCCAAAAATCTTAAGAGTGTGGATAGACCCACTAGAAAGATCTATCTAATCCACAGCAAATGACTCACGGTAAAATTGTTACAAATCCATTTATAGCTGAGGTTGCCAAAAAGCCTAAGAAGGTAAATACTCACCAGAAAAGTCTATCTAATCCACAACAAAAGACTGACGATAAAGACATGTCAAATTCGTTGATAGTTGGTCACTTGCTATAAGTGAATTCGGGAGAATGCTGAAGACACGATATGGCATTGGATGATCCTATGTGCAGATAGCTGATGAGACCCTAGGCTTGCGTACGTAAGTTCCAAACCCGGAGAGAATGGAGTTTGACAGGGATGATGTTGGGTCACATATAGAATGTACAAAAATTATGATAGATCACATGTGAGCTAGACACAAATGATATTGTGACACATGGGAGGTAGAGGCACCTATAAGAGGTGATGTTTCTACAATGATCTAGATGACGGAGCGTAGTCGATATCTCTCAATCTTCTACTTCTCAATGGAAGAATAGAAGATGAGTAGGCAATTGATATGTAATGCATTGAGTGATTAATGGTACTCATCAGTAGGGGTGTAAACGAATTGAATGGAATACTATGAAAATATTGATATTCGAATTCGAAATATATATATATATATATATATAAATTTTGAGAAATCCAAATATCCTAGGTCCATCAGTGGGTTTTGGTGAAAACCCACTGATTAACCTAAAAATCTCCTATTGCAACATAATTTATAATCATTAGAAGTTTGGACACTAAAAATACCATCTCCTAACTCAACTCTAATTATTGATATTGGATTTTGAGAAATTCAAATATCCTAGGTCCATCAGTGGGTTTTTGTGAAAACTCACTGATAGACTAAAAATCTCTTATTGCAACATAATTTATAATCATTAGAAGTTTGGACACCAAAAATACCATCTCCTAGCTCAACACTAATTATTAATATTGGATTTTGAGAAATCCAAATATCCTAGGTCCATCAGTGGGTTTTGGTGAAAACTCACTAATAGACCTAAAAATCTCCTATTGCAATATAATTTATAATCATTAGAAGTTTGGACACCAAAAATACCATCTCCTAGCTCAACTCTAACTATTGATATTGGATTTTGAGAAATCCAAATATCCTAGGTCCATTAGTGGGTTTTGGTGAAAACCCACTGATTGACCTACAAATCTCCTATTGCAACATAATTTATAATCATTAGAAGTTTGGATACCAAAAATATCATCTCCTAGCTCAACTCTAATTAGAACTATTGACATTTTTATTTAATTTATTTATATTTATCCAAGATGTGTTTAGGCCCTCCTTGGGCCGGGAGGGCCTGAACACATCTGTGTTCAGGCCCTCCTAGCGTGAGTTCAGA
The DNA here is from genome assembly GCA_024364735.1 of Boesenbergia rotunda. NCBI lineage: Eukaryota > Viridiplantae > Streptophyta > Magnoliopsida > Zingiberales > Zingiberaceae > Boesenbergia > Boesenbergia rotunda. The sequence continues at coordinate 86,471 of JAGFNQ010000529.1, forward strand.
CCCTGCATTTTAATCTGAAATTACGTGTTTTGATAGTTTTTTTTATATATTAATATATTTTTAAAATTAAAAAAAAAAATTTGAGTTCGTGTCGGGCCTGAAACAAAAAATTTCAAGCCCTACGTGGGCCTGAAATAAAAAATTTCAGGCCCACGCTGGGCCTGAAATGTTTTGATTTCAGGCCCACGCTGCCTGAAATCAAAACAGAATTGTTTTTTATATATTAATATATTTATTAAATATTATTTAATATATTAATTTATATTAATCAAATATAATAAATTATTTATTTATATTTTTAAATCTTATTGGATGAGATATTTTTTAACTAAAATATTTTTTCGATTTTTTCCTTATGTTTTTTAGCGTCGATTCCATATTATATTATTTTAAAATAAAAAGTCTGAAAAAGCCTGTGCAGACATCTCAGAATTTGTTACTGAGAGAGAAAGAGAAAGACAGTAATTAGTGGGAGGGGTATAAGAGGAAGTTCACTAAAATCAGTGCGCCTTTTGGTGAAAATAAAACCATGATACGCCTTTTGATAAATATCAATTATTGGATACGCCTTTTGGTAAAAAACCGTTGAAAATACTAATATGTTTGGCTCGCATTCGATCGAAATAGGATTCGAGCTAGAATCTTAATTCGAGTAGAATCAAACTTGAGCTCGAAATGCCATAAGTTTGAATCATTCAAATCTAAATTTAGTTATATTCAGACTAAAATTATGTACGACACAATAAAAATAAAACTTGAATAACACAAATACACAACAGTTTGACAACATAAACAAAATAAAAATACAAAACAATATAAATACGAAACATGAAACCTACACAACACAACACAACATATACAAAATAAAAAATGAAACATATACAACATATCCAGTTATACGCAATAAAAATACAAAACAAAATTAGATTAATCATCAAAGTAGAATAATTATCAAATTAAACTAAGATACACATGCTAGAACTAAATCTCTTGATGCATCCCAAATCCCAATTCTCAAGTCCCAACTCCAGAAGTTTATAACATAGACAAAATTAAAGTTTTACCATCTTTTTATCAAAGGACGTACCCAAGAATTGATATTTACCAAAAAGTGTACCATGATTTCATTATTACCAAAGAGCGCACTTATTTTAGTGAACTTCCTCTTATACTCCTCCTGCCAAGTACTACATGTCTTTCTCTTTCTCTTTCTCAGTAACAAATTCCGAGACATCTGAACATGTTTTTTCAAACTTTTTATTTTAAAATAATATATTATGGAATCAGGTAAAAAACGTAAGGTAAAAAATCGAAAAAATATTTCAGTTAAAAAAATATCTCATCCAACATGATTTCAAAAATATACAGAGATGATTTTTTATATTTGATTAATATAAATTAATATATTAAATAATATTTAATATATATATTAATTCAAAAAAAAAGGCCTATGGGCCCGAAATCTTTTGATTTCAGGCCCAGCGTGGACTCAAATTTTTTTCTATTTTAAAAATATATTAATATATAAAAAACCTATCAAAACACGTAATTTCATATTAAAACGCAGGGTCTGAAGTCACGCTAGGAGGGCCTGAACACAATCTTGGATAAATGTAAGTAAATTAAATAAAATATCAATAGTTCTAGTTAGAGTTGAGCTAGGAGATGGTATTTTTGGTTCCAAACTTCTAATGATTATAAATTATGTTGCAATAGGAGATTTTTAGGTCTATCAGTGGGTTTTCATCAAACCCCACTGATGGATCTAGGATATTTGGATTTCTCAAAATCCAATAGTTCTAATTAGAGTTGAGCTAGGAGATGATATTTTTGGTATCCAAACTTCTAATGATTATAAATTATGTTGCAATAGGAGATTTTTAGGTCTATCAGTGGGTTTTCATCAAAACCCACTGATGGACCTAGGATATTTGGATTTCTCAAAATCCAATATCAATAGTTAGAGTTGAGCTAGGAGATGGTATTTTTGGTGTCCAAACTTCGAATGATTATAAATTATGTTGCAATAGGAGATTTTGAGGTCTATCAGTGAGTTTTCACCAAAACCCACTGATGGACCTAGGATATTTGGATTTCTCAAAATCCAATATCAATAGTTAGAGTTGAGCTAGGAAATGATATTTTGGTGTCCAAACTTCTAATGATTATGAATTATGTTGCCATAAGAGTTTTCTAGTATGAATAAGTGGGTTTCGGTGAAAACTCACTGATGGACTTAGAATACTTGGATTTCTCCATACTTGATATCTCTATTTAGAATTTACTTAGGAGATGTTATTTCTGATGTGCAAACTTAGTACCAATAATTTTCAGTTATGTTCTCTAACCGTATCAGTTGGCACATAAAGATATATAAATATGACTGCATCTTGGGTGCAGTTAAAAGAAACCTCTCTTTCAACATGATTTCAAAAATATAAAGAGATAATTTTTTTATATTTGATTAATTTAAATTAATATAATAAATAATATTTATAAATATATTAATATATAAAAAAAGCCTATCAAAACACGTGATTTCAGATTCAAACGCAGGGTCTGAAGTCATCCTAGGAGGGCCTGAAGTCAAATAACTTCAGACCCTATAAATAATTAAGTTAATAAATAATGATTAAATATAAAAAAACATTTTTAAAATAAATGATTTCAGTGCCTAAAGGTCTGAAGTCATCTGACTTCAGGCCTACGCAGGGCCTGAAGTCAGATGACTTCAGGCCCTCCTACCGTGATTTCGGGCCCTGCGTTTGAATATAAAATTACGTGTTTTGATAGGTTTTTTATATATTAATATATTTATTAAATATTATTTATTTATTAAAATAAATAATATTTAATAAATATATTAATATATAAAAAACCTATCAAAACACGTAATTTCATATTCAAACGCAGGGCCCGAAATCACGGTAGGAGGGCCTGAAGTCATCTGACTTCAGGCCCTGCTACGGAATCGTTCGCCGGTCTCGGAATTTGAAGTGCTACTATTCCGAGACGACGTCATTGTATCTTGGAAACGAATTGCTGCTATCCGTAAGCATCAGTAGCAGAGTAACATCATTTTACAGAGATAGTGTCGAACACTAGCCTCGGCGTAAACCAATCAATTTGCTTCCTCCGAAAGCAATCTCCCAGAAGATCCGATGGTAGTAAATCGACTAAGTCAAATATCGAGGAGATACAAGTCAGTAACCAACAATGTTGTCCATCCCTTGCCATTCCAGAAGCTCTCTATTCCTCTTGTGCATCCAAAATTCAGCTGCCATTGCATTCCCATGTTACACAAAACAATACAAAGACTTTAGAAAATAAAAAACATTATACTTCCAGTCTTCCACAGTTCTAGACTTCCAGCTTTTCAATCTCTGCAAAGTTAAAAAATAAAATGTATGAGTGATTAAATATGATAGTAAACTCGAAATAAAAAATGCTAAAAATTAAATTTATACCTCAGTCGTGACATAACCGGTCAACTTCTAATTATCGATTTTATTTGTAGGTAAATCAATTGTCAAATGTTGTTTTCCAGCCTACAATAATAAAGATAAAATGTGTCATTTATTTTTCAAATTTACTTTCTGATTGAAAGCATTGAAAGCAAAATATATATATATATATATATATATATATATATATAATATATATAATATATATATATTATATATATATATATATTATATATATATATATATATATATAAACAAAATATTTTAACATCATACCTTAATCTTTTTTAGTCACTTCATATCACTTTCAACACTAATCTCCTCCACACATCAATATTTTTACTGTTGTAGGAGCTAAAGAAGCACGATACTTATCAATAACAAAAACATTCAACACCAAAAATTGCCTCTGAAGTTACTGTGGTATTAGGTATTGCTAATATATCTTTAGCCAAAGTTATCAATACTGGAAATGTGTATGTATTGAGCTTCCACCAACCAAGAGCATCGAATCCATCATTAGATTATGCCTATGACACTCTTCCTCTCCTCTAGATACTCATCCAACTCTGATTTTTCAGATGGTACCATTTCAATTTCTTTTAAATAAGAAGAGAATTCGAAGAAAATATAGTATGTCCTCTATTACTTTGAATTGGGGTGTTGCTATCATGAGATTTAGAGTTGCGTTTGTTGATGCAGTCTGGCCTGGTTGTTGTTTTGGTGTTGACAACGATTTAAATTTGGTTGAATGAATTCGAACTAAGTCCAGGTGGATTGGGAGATCGCACGCTGGCATGGGAAAAGTCGTAGTGGGACTAGGCACACCTAGTGGGACTAGGTGAAGTGGAAAAGACCTAGTGGGACTAGGCACACCTAGTGGGACTAGGTGGAGTGGAAAAGACCTAGTGGAACTAGGCACACCTAGTGGGACAAGGTTGAAATCCCGGTGAGTGAAGTTGGGTCCTGGTGAGTGAAGCCAGGTGATTGAAATCCTAGTAGGACTAGGTTGAAATCCCGGTGAGTGAAGCCGGGTCCTGGTGAGTGAAGCCAGGTGATTGAAATCCTAGTGGGACTAGGTTAAATTCCCAGTGAGTGAAGCTGGGTCCTGGTGAGTGAAGCCAGGTGATTGAAATCCTAGTGGGACTAGGTTGAAATCCCGGTGAGTGAAGTCGGGTCCTGGTGAGTGAAGCCAGGTGATTGAAATCCTGGTGAGTGAAGCCAGGTCCTAGTGAGTGAAGCTAGGTTGAATGAAGTCCCGGTGAGTGAAGCTGGGCACGGAGTCTTGGTCCGGGGGACTGAGCATGAGTCAGAGAGGGCTAGAGAGCTCGTTCTCTTGACTTAGGGTTGAATTGGAAGTCTCTGGATCGGTCTAGTGATCGATCAAGGAGATTGGCATGAACTCCTGTCATGGATCGGTCTGGTGACCGATCCAGAGGAGGCTAATCGGTCTGGTGACCGATCAGGGAGAGAACAGACAGTTTGCAGAAACTTGGGTTGGCTTCTGTTCGGCTCCTGATCGGTCTGGTGACCGATCAGGGAGAGCTCCTGATCGTTCTGGTGAATGATCTGAGGGATTTCAGAAATCGCGAGCTCCTCACTATGACCGATCAGGATGGACCCTGATCGGTCAGAGAGTTGCCTGATCGGTCACCAGACCGATCAGGTGACAACCTGATCGGTCTGGGGACCGATCAGTGAGGTTTGTCCTGCGAAGGCTGGGAATCCCAGCACTGCTGTGGATCGGTCCGGTGACCGATCCACGATCTGTGATCGGTCAGGGTGATCGATCACAAGAATCCCGCGATTCTTGGTTTCTCACTATGGACCGATCAGGCTGCATCCTGATTGGTCAGGACTATACCTGATCGGTCTGGTGACCGATCAGGGTCCTCTCTGATCGGTCGGGTGACCGATCAGAAGTTGAACTTTAATTCAAATTCACTGTCAGACGCTCTGATCGCGTCTGTTTTCTCTGCCGATTCTCTGATACACTGCTGATTTCATTTGATATGCTGTGCTAATCTTCTGTTGGAGTGTGCAGGTGATACAGGGAGGATTCAAACCATGGGGGAGAGTCAACTGAGGACTTTCCTTGGTGCAGGTTTGTCTGTTTACCGATTTCAGGTTTCAACGGGCAGCTGGCGTGGCTGGCAACTGACGGAGGCTCAGCTAAAGAGGTCTTCAGTGGACTGAGTGCTCAGGGAGTCAGAGGGTCAGGCTGTGGCTCAGTGGATGCTGTTGGAGCTTGACGACGTTGAGCTTGAGCTTAAGACAAAGCTGGAAGCAGAGGAGCGGAGTAGCAAAAAGACAGAAAACTTGAGGAGTTTTGGCTGTGGTGTTTGTGTGCTCTTTGTTGCTTTGTGCTTGAGTTCTCTTGTCACATCCTTGTGAGCTTTCCTTCTCGAGTGTCTCGTGAGCTTAACTTGTATCCATCTGTGAGACAGCGTGTGGAGAGGTTTCTCCACCGAGAAGGAGGCGTTTGATATCCGGGGTTCACCGGGGCTTGATCTGCTGACGATCAAGGGATCGCCCACCTCACGGGCACGCCAAGGAGTAGGGGCAAGTTATCCCCGAACCTTGTACATCGCGGTGTTAGCGTCAGTTTGCTTTCCCTGTGTTTTTGTTTGCTGTTCTTCATTTCTGCTTCTGTGTTTTTGTTTCCGCTGCTGCTAACCCTGATCATAGAAGTTTGCAAAGAACAAGCGTTTTAGTGTCTGGCTACATTCACCTCCCCCCCTATAGCCATCCAAGCACCAACAAGTGGTATTAGAGCTTGGGGCTCTGTTCAAGCGGCTTAACATCCGAGAGTCAACAAGGATGGCTTTGAGAGAAGGGTTTAGCACCAGCCGACCTCCCTTCTTCGACGGATCAGATTTTCAATATTGGAGGTCAAGGATGGAGTATTACTTGAAGACCCACATCGATATGTGGTTCTCAGTTAAGGAAGGATTCTCCCCTCCAAAGGATCATGAGGGAAAAGAACTTGAGTTTTCAAGGTGGTCGGCAGAGCAAATCAGAAAAGGGGAAGCCTATGCCAAAGCTGTGGTCACTTTGCAATGTGGGATGACCAAAGAGCAGCTAATCAAGGTTGGCCCCTTCATCTCTGCCAAAGATCTATGGAACAAAGTCATGGAGGTCCATGAAGGAACTCAAGACACCTGGACAGCCAAGAAAGAACTCCTTCTCAACCTGTTCGTGATATGAGAGAAGTGTCCTAAGGCAATCGGCTTATGATTGTAATCATTTATTTTTTAATAAATGAATATTCACTATTTGAGTATACATGATTATTTGATTAAGATCTTAAGCTCGTTTACTGAATGTCCGCAATACAGTTCACAGCATGAGAGAATTTGTGATGAATTCACAACTAGTGATTATCTCTACATGTGCAATTGTGAAGTATTGAAATTGTCCCTAGTCGATGAATTGATAAATACGGACACTATCAATTCTGTTGAGACTAGCATGGGTTATTCTCTAATCAGCTGATTCTCACTGGCTGGTGACATGGAGATGTCCGGAGATAAACATGAATGCTAGTTAAGGGAACTAGTTCATTGGAGTGACTGGCTGTAAAACTTCATATGGTAGTCTACATATAGATATGTCAGTGAAGTTCTTACTGCAACTTAAGTACGATGTTCCTTTGACTTGCGGTGTTCAAGTCATCTTGGTCATGGAGACTTATACTTTGACATCTTAAGCAAGCATATCCAAGGAGGTGTGGACCAGGATGATTGGGTATAAGCCGAAGTGCCCGAAGATGTTTGAACAGCCTACAAAGGATTCACCACTCCTTGCGAGGAGATGTATACCTGAGGCCAATCGTCGGATTGTTACTCGAAGCCTCTGGCCAGAGCATGACATGTTCAGCGTATGAATCTCTTAAATACATGAGAGTAATTAGAATCCATAGGACGAGGAAACGTTACTTGGGCTAGGTATGACGTAGTCAACCTAGTGGGGACTGACACACATAGACCATGTCCTGAACCAAGTGGGTATAAGATGGTGAAGGGAATGGGGCACGATTCATTATAGCTGCTGAAGGGTTTCAAAATCATTTCTGAGGTCAACCGTTGATCTTTCAATTAATTGGGAATCATGATGTACTACTAGGTGCCACTCATGATCGTTCTATAATTAATTAGTTAATTATGGACGGCTAACATAAATTGAAAGCCTATTTGGTCACACGCATAATGAGTAATTCGAAAGATTTAAAACGAGTTGAAAATTAGATTCTCCAATCGAGATAGACTATTTTTGGTAAGTCCAAACAATAGTCAAAACTGAATTTATTTCAGACGCATCGGAAGCATAGAACGGCTAAGTCTTTTAAAGACTTAATGGGTGAATTAAATAAGTTTAATTCATTAAGGGATTTGATCCAAGGTGGTATGGTTTATTATAAGCTTAAAATAATCCATGGGATTATTTTATCATGAATTAAAATAAACCAAAGAGTTGGTTTGTTTTATAAAAATTTATAATAAATCAAAGATGACAAAATTTAATCCATTGGTGGGTTTTGAACCATGGACCTATGGTTTGGATAAAATCTTGGCCGACCACTTGAGATGAATTCTCTTTTGTATAAATTTTGGCCACCACAAGTGGATAAGGCTATTTTGGTTTGTTTTATAAAATAGACCAAAGGTTGGTTTATTTTATAAAAGGTTATATAAATTTTATATATATAAATTTTTATATAATGAACCATGAGTTGGTTTGTTTAATAAATTTTTATATAATGAACCAATAGTTGGTTTGTTTTATAAATTTTTATATAATGAACCAATGGTTGGTTTGTTTTATAAATTTTATATAATCATACCAAAAGAAAGAGAGCCTTGATTATCGATTGATTGAGAAATTATTCCATAATCAAGGAGTGGAGGCTTGATCATGAGAGCTTTGATTATGGATTGATTGAGAAATTATTCCATAATCAAGGAGAGGTTTGCTTGGGAATTAAGAAACCTCTCCCTATATAAAGGACCCAAGGGGTGCCTTGGAAGATGATCCATCCAAGAATTGCTCGGGCTCTCTCCTCTTCTTCTCTCCCTCTCTCTTGGCCGGCCATAGGCCTTCCTTCTTTCTTCTTGCCGTGAGCACAAGGAGAAGCATCAAGGCGACGAAGTTCTTCCTTGCGACGATCTTCCTCTTCGGCCAACCTTGGTGGTGAGTCTTTCGATGTGATTACTCTTTCGGTTTTCGTCGTGTTCACGGAGAATCTAGTAGTTCTCGTGAACACGAAACTCATGGCTTAGCGAAGTCATCCCGACGATACTCGGCGTGGACACGAATAGAGGCGGAGCTTCCGAGGGACGCTAACGATTGGATCTCGTCCCTACTTCCAAGTTACGCGAGGTAATTCGTAGAGTAATTTCCTTTTCTGCAAAAATTTTATATTACGATTATGTGAACACATTGCATGCTTAGGATATGTGTTAGAATAATTTAGGAAATTATTCATGCTTTTGTTTCCGCTGCATGTAATTATGTAACAATTACAATATGTGTCCGCATCGGCATGCACCCGGTCCCTTCATTTCTACTCGGAAACAAACCAACTCTTTGGTACATCGCAGTGTTAGCATCGGTTTGCTTTCCCTATGTTTTTGTTTGCTGTTCTTCATTTCTGCTTCTGTGTTTTTATTTCCGCTGCTGCTAACCCTGATCGCAGAAGTTTGCAAAGAACAAGCGTTTTAGTGTCTGGCTACATTCACCCCCCCTCTATAGCCATCCAAGCACCAACAAGTGGTATTAGAGCTTGAGGCTCTGTTCAAGCGGCTTAACATCCGAGAGTCAACAAGGATGGCTTTGAGAGAAGGGTTTAGCACCAGCCGACCTCCCTTCTTCGACGGATTAGATTTTCAATATTGGAGGTCAAGGATGGAGTATTACTTGAAGACCCACATCGTGTTAGTGATATGAGAGAAGTGTCCTAAGGCAATCGCCTTATGATGTAAACATTTATATTAATAAATGATAATTCACTATTTGAGTATACATGTTTTGTGTATTTGATTGGATCTTAAACTCATCTACTGAATGTCCGCAATACAACTCACAGCATAAGAGAATTTGTGATGGGATCACAACTAGTGATTATCTCTAATGTGCAATTGTGAAGTATTGAAATTATCCCTAGTCGATGAATTGATAAAAACGGACACTATCAATTCTGTTGAGACTAGCATGGGTTATTCTCTAATCAGCTGATTCTCACTGGCTGGTGACATTGGGATGTCCGGAGATAAACATGGATGCTAGTTAAGGGAACTAGTTCATTGGAGTGACTAGCTGTAAAACTTCATATGGTTATCTATATAGATATGTCAATGAAGTTCTTACTGCAGCTTAAGTGCGATGTTCCTTTGACTTGCGGTGTTCAAGTCATCTTGGTCATAGAGACTTATACTTTAACATCTTAAGCAAGCATCTGCAAGGAGGTGTGGACCCAGGATGATTGGATATGAGCCGAAGTGCCCGAAGATGTTTGAACAGCCTACAAAGGATTCACTACTCCTTGCGAGGAGATGTATACCCAGGCCTATCGTCGGATTGTTACTCAAAACCTCTGGCCAGAGTAAATCATGTTTAGAGTGCGAGTCTCTTAAATACATGAGAGTAATTAGAAATCCAAAGGACGAGAAAGACACTACTTGGGCTAGGTGTGACGTAGTCAGTCTAGTGGGGACTGACACAAACAGACCATGTCCTGAACCAAGTGGGTATAAGGTGGTGAAGGGAATGGGGCACGATTCATTAGAGCTGCTGAAGGGTTTCAGAAATTACTTCTGAGGTCAACCATTGATCTTTCGATTAATTGTGGGTCATGATGTACTACTAGGTGCCACTCATGATCGGTCTATAATTAGTTGATTATAGACGGCCAACATAAATCGAAAGCCTATTTAGTCACACGCACTACGAGTAATCCGAGGGATTTAAACGAGTTGAAAATTGGATTTTCCGATCAAGAGAGATAAGTCGAATCTGAGTTAATCAGAGGCGCAACAGAAACTTAAAATGACTAAGTCTTTTGAAGGCTTATTGGGCGAATTAAATGAGTTTAATTCACGATGGAAACGGCTTGGTTTGGCCGGCCAAAGAGGGTGTCCACCCTCTTGGTTTGGCCGGCCATTAAAAAGGGAATAAACCAATTTAATTGGTTTAATTAATAAAATAAATCTGGCACGATTTGTTTTATAAATTATGGATAAATAAATTGATATATAAAGAAATTTATAAAGAAATTTGTAGTAAATTTATTCTTTTTATGGAAATTAAAATGAACCATGAATTGGTTTAATTTTAATTTATAAAATCAATTATGAATTGATTTATCCATGATAAGAAAATTTTATACAAATTTTATTCCATAATTAAAAAGGAAAGAGAATTTGTTTTATTATAAAGTTAGTTATAATAAAACTAAGAATAACGGAATAAGTCATAAGAAACTTTATAAGATAAATTTCTTATGATAACTAATTCCGTTAATTCCGTTAAGAGGGAGACTTGGCAAGGGAGAAGCAACTATATAAAGGAACCAAAGGCAAGCCCTTAATTCCAATCAATTGAGCAATCAATAGAGCTTCCTCTCTCTCTCTCTCTTATTCTCTTCTTCCCTTCTCCCAAGCTAGGGCCGGCGCCCATCTTCCAAGCTAGGGCCGGCGCCCCTTGTCCAAGCTAGGGCCGGCGCAACCTCAACCTCCCTTGAGGTTGTCGTGAGCCATCAAGAAGAAGAAGAAGCCAACCAAGAAGAAGAAGAAGCGGATCACCTCTCCTTCCTTCCCGGAATTTGGATTCCGATTCTTGGTGGTGAGTTTCCTATCCTTTCTCTTGTTCTTCTAGTTGTGCCTTCCGAGGATCTAGTAGTTCTCGTTGGCACAAAACTCGTGACTTTGCGAAGTCATCCCGAAGAGAACTCGGCGTGGACGCGAATAGAGGCGAAGCTTCCAAGGGACGCTACGGTTGGATCTCGTCCCTTACTTCGAGTTACGCGAGGTACTTAGTAAATTAGTTTACTTTTCCGAAAATTTTAATTTATGATTATGTCCACACACCATAAGGTTGCATGCTAGATACGTGGTTAAAATAATTTAAGAAATTATTTTATGCTAATTCTTCCGCTGCACGTAAAAATTTAAAATTTTACAAACCCGTATCCTTGTCGACATGCACCCGGTCCCAACAGTGGTATCAGAGGCAGTTAGTGTTCGACATAATCATAAAATTGTTTTGCGGAAAACTTTGTCATGATCTCAATTTTGGAAAATTTTTCAATTATGGAAACTTTCCAATTATAATAAATTTTAGATTTAGGAATTTCAAAGTTTGGAAATCCTCATGAAATTTCGCAAACGTTTGAAATTTCCTAGTTTCTGAAATTTTATAATAATTGTGAAAACTTCCCATCTTTGGAAACTTTCCAATCTTGGAAATTTTCTATTTTAGAAATTTTCCAACTTTGGAAATATGTAAGTTTTCTTTGTACCAGAAACTTACAATTATTCTGAAAACCTATTATGAAATCTCGCAATTTTGGGCACTTTCTTTCAAGAAAGTTTAGACAAATTTATGGACAATTAATTGACAATTAAATTTGAATTGGTTTTTAAATTGACAACAAAATTCTTTATTTTGGATTGAGCCTCGGGGAGCCGTCCAATTTAAAGTTAGTTGTTGTAATTTAATTTCCAATTTTAAATGAAATTGTCATGTTTAATTTGGTTGCGCTTCCGAAGCGGACCAAATTGGATTTACGACAAATTACTTTTCTTTGGGTATCTGAGCCTCGGGGAGCCACCCTTAGAAAATAATTTGTTGTAATTAATTAAATCCATGAATAAAATATGATTTAAGAGGTGATGCTCTTACATATTGTTGTCTCCAAAATTAATTAGGAAAATGGTTTCCTATAGAGCTTTCTTAAAAGAGATTTTCATGAAAATAATATGTCGTTGAATTAAGGGAATTGTCTCTTAATTTAATAAGATTTGATTTAGAGAAATCAAAGTCTTAAACATATTATTTCCGAAATTGATTATGACAATTTAGGAAATTGTTTCCCAAAACAATTCCTTCAATAAAGTATGAAATTAGAATTAGGAGATCCGGTTCCTAATTCAATTCATGAGACTTGATAAATTAAGTCACATACATACCTTATTAAGGAAATCGTTAGTCATGACATAATTATATGTCGTGAATGTGCTTAGAAAAGATGAGACCCAAAACCCCTTACAAAATATTAAGGCAAACACCTTCCATTAATATGGTTAGAATCGGAGTTTTGTTTCTAGTTTAGGTTGATGGACACATCCATACCCGGCTTGAACCTCAACATATTCAAACCATGGAATTAGTTTATGGATAATATAGTTGGAGTCAGAGGTCAATCCTTAGTTTTGGTTGTTGGACACATCCAAGCCTGACTAAACGGTTGAATGAGTTCCAACCATATTAAAACTATTTCTTGATTAATGGGTCAGCCTTAAGCTTGGAGCATCGATTTGTTGTGCCACAGCCAAGGTCGATGTAAAGAGAGGTGCAGTTGGGTGCTATGTATAATGTTGCATACTTGTTAATGAGTTAACAACCCAATGATTTATGCAAACATTCAATTAGTTGATAGCATAAAGTGATAGTTACATATATGTGATGTGTAATCGGTATAATTACCTACCTTCATAGCTAAGAAAAACTTGATGGCCACAGTCATGGTTGTTCTTATCTATGGTTGGATATCAACCTATTTGGAGATGTTCCTACGATCTCCCGAATTGATAATAAGGGTGACTCAATTCGTAAAATAAATAGGATTTAATTTATGTATGATGATACATTCTTTAATCATTCTTCTCACATAATCTCAATTTGTATTTCTAGGATAATCACTCGATCATGTCTTCCCTAAACTTGCGTTCCATTTTGGACACCAATAAACTGACTGGGCCGAACTTCATGGACTGGCTTCGAAACCTGAGGGCAGTCCTCAAGGCAAAGAAGCTTGCTAATGTCCTTGAAGATCAACTTCCCAACCGTCCTCTCGAAAGTGCAACTCCAGACCAGTTTCCTGAGTTGCTCAACCTGCTGAAGACTTTAAAGCCTTCTGTGAAGCAGGATCTAAAGACGATACTGTTAGTTGGTTCCTCGAAGAAAGGTTCTAAGAGGAAGGCCAAAGAACAGAATAAGGGAAAGGAGAAAAAGGCCAAAAAGACTGAAAATACCCTAAAAGGCACTTGCCATCACTATGGCAAGGAGGGTCACTTGCGAAGAAACTGCAAGATTTATCTTGAGTCCTTGATGACCCATCCTCTTCAAGTATCTTCGTTATTGAATGTCACTCTATTTCCTCAAACACTTGGGTACTTGATACTGGGTGTAGCTCACATATATGTAATGACATACTGGGGCTAAGGAATAGAAGAAGACTCGTCAAAGGAGAAGCGAATTTGCGAGTTGGAAACGGAGCAAAGATTGCTGTTGTTGCCATCGGAACATATTTGCTAAAGCTCCTCACTGGACGTGTCTTAGAATTGGATAATTGTTATTTCGTTCCTTCGTTAATAAAGAACATTGTATCTATTTCATGCTTGAATGAAAAGGGTTATCATTTAACTTTTAGTAACAATTGTTGTTACATAACTTTAAATGGTGTTCTTTATGGGAATGGAACTTTGTGCAATGGCATCTACACGTTAGATTTATCTAGTGACGTTTTCAATATCGAAGTTAGCAACAAACGTGCTCGAATAGATAATCGAATAGACTCCTACACGTGGCATTGTCGTCTTGGCCATGTAAGTAAGAAACGCATGACCGAATTACACCGATGTGGAATTTTGGAATCATTTGAACCCGGTTCATTTGATACATGTGAATCATGCTTAAAAGGCAAGATGACCAAATTACCCTTTCCCGGAAAAGGTAATCCAGTGGGAGAATTGCTTGGTCTAATACATACTGATGTATGTGGACCAATGTCAACTCTAGCACAAGGAGGCTATAGCTACTTCATCACCTTTATCGATGATCACTCACGATTCGGGTACGTATTCTTGATGAAACACAAATATGAAGCTTTTGAGAAATTCAAAGAGTTCAGAAATGAAGTAGAGAAACAGCTTGGCAAAAGTATTAAGATACTTCGATCCGATCGGGGTGGTGAATACTTAAGTCAAGAGTTTCAAGATTATCTTAGGGACAATGGGATATTGTCCCAATGGACTCCGCCTATACACCACAGCATAATGGTGTATCTGAGAGGCCAACCGAATCTTAATGGACATGGTTATGTCAATGATGAATCATGCAACTCTTCCAAAATCCTTTTGGGGCTATGCACTTAAGACAGCTGTTTACTTGCTAAACAGAGTCCCGACCAAGGTAGTCTCTACTACTCCATATGAGATATGGAATAGTAAGAAACCTCACTTAACTCACCTTAAGATATGGGGTTATCCTGCTTATGTGAAGCGGACTATATCAGACAAATTGGATGCTAAGTCTGATAAATGAATATTTATTGGATACCCTAAGGAAACGAAGGGTTACCAATTCTATCATCCCTTGGAACAAAAGGTGTTTGTTTCAAGGCATGCTGTATTTCTGGAAAAAGAATTTCTTTTACAAGAAAACAGTGGGAGTGGCATTGAACTTGATGAAGTTCAAGAAATTCCAATAGACATTACAGAGACACCTAGTCTAGACCCACAACCAATAACTCATAATGATGAGCTATCAGTTGAACCTAAAACAACACCACCTCTTCGTAGATCTGATAGGACACGCAATATTCCAGAGAGATACGGATTTCTCATAAGCGAATCGAATGACGTGTTACTCATAAGCGATGACGAACCTATCAGTTACGAAGATGTTCTGAAAAACTCAGAAAGGGATAAATGGCTTGAAGCCATGAAGTCGGAAATGGATTCCATGTACGAAAATCAAGTATGGGACTTGGTTAACCCACCTGAAGGGATTAAACCCATAGGGTGCAAGTGGGTTTTCAAGAAGAAAACCGACATGGAAGGTAATGTTGTTACCTTTAAGGCTAGATTAGTGGCAAAAGGATATCGTCAAAAACAAGGAATTGATTATGACGAAACCTATTCGCCAGTAGCTATGCTTAAATCCATTCGGATGCTCCTAGCCATAGCAGCTCATTATGATTATGAGATATGGCAAATGGATGTGAAAACAGCTTTCCTTAATGGAAATCTGCTTGAGGATGTATACATGATACAACCTGAAGGTTTCACATCGGTTGATAAAACCAAAGTATGCAAGCTTCGACGATCCATATATGGACTGAAGCAAGCATCCAAGAGCTGGAACATCCGTTTTGATGAGACAATCAAAGAGTTTGATTTCTCACAAAATCCTGACGAACCTTGTGTGTACAAGAAGGTTAGTGGGAGTGCAGTCGTATTCCTAGTATTATATGTCGATGACATATTACTTATAGGAAACGATGTATCAGTTTTACAGACAGTTAAAATTTGGTTGTCCAAAACTTTCTCCATGAAAGACCTGGGAGAAGCAACCTATATCCTTGGGATTAGAGAGATAGATCAAAACGGTTGCTTGGTCTTTCGCAGTCTATATATATAGACCGAGTGCTAAAAAGGTTTAGCATGTCGGAATCCAAGAAAGGTTACATTCCCATCAGGCATGGGATCAACCTTTCGAAGTCTATGTGTCCGCACATAGAAGACGAGAGGATTTGCATGAATAAGATTCCCTATGCATCTGCGATAGGATCTATCATGTATGCTATGTTATGTACTAGGCCTGATGTATCATATGCTCTGAGTGTCACGAGCAGATACCAGTCTGATCCAGGAATGGATCATTGGGCAGCTGTCAAGACAATCCTTAATACTTAAGAAGAACTAAGGATGTGTTCCTAATATATGGGGAAGGAGATATGGTAATACGTGGGTATACAGATGCCAGTTTCCAGACAGATAAGGATGACTCCAAATCTCAGTCTGGATACGTATTTATTTTGAATGGAGGCGCAGTAAGTTGGAAAAGTTCCAAACAAGACACCGTAGCGGATTCTACCACGGAAGCGGAATATATCGCAGCTTCGGAAGCACCAAAGGAAGCAGTCTGGATCAAGAAGTTTGTCTCCGAACTTGGCGTGGTTCCAACCATTGATGAAGCAGTGCCGGTTTACTGTGACAACAATGGAGCTATTGCACAAGCAAAGGAACCAAGGTCTCATCAGCGATCCAAACACGTGCTTCGCCGCTATCATCTGATCAGAGAGATTATAAGTAGGAATGATATACAAATTGAGAAAATTCCCACTGAAAGGAATTTAGCGGATCCTTTAACTAAGGCCTTGCCTCAGAACAAGTTTGAGGGTCATGTTAGAGCCTGTGGTATTGGATACCGTAGCGATTGGCATTAGGCCAAGTGGGAGTTTGTTAGTGATATGAGAGAAGTGTCCTAAGGCAATCGCCTTATGATGTAAATATTTATATTAATAAATGATAATTCACTATTTGAGTATACATGTTTTGTGTATTTGATTGGGATCTTAAACTCATCTACTGAATGTCCGCAATACAACTCACAGCATAAGAGAATTTGTGATGAGATCACAACTAGTGATTATCTCTAATGTGCAATTGTGAAGTATTGAAATTATCCCTAGTCGATGAATTGATAAAAACGGATACTATCAATTCTGTTGAGACTAGCATGGGTTATTCTCTAATCAGCTGATTCTCACTGGCTGGTGACATTGGGATGTCCGGAGATAAACATGGATGCTAGTTAAGGGAACTAGTTCATTGGAGTGACTAGCTGTAAAACTTCATATGGTTATCTATATAGATATGTCAATGAAGTTCTTACTGCAGCTTAAGTGCGATGTTCCTTTGACTTGCGGTGTTCAAGTCATCTTGGTCATAGAGACTTATACTTTAACATCTTAAGCAAGCATCTCCAAGGAGGTGTGGACCCAGGATGATTGGGTATGAGCCGAAGTGCCCGAAGATGTTTGAACAGCCTACAAAGGATTCACCACTCCTTGCGAGGAGATGTATACCCAGGCCTATCGTCGGATTGTTACTCAAAACCTCTGGCCAGAGTAAATCATGTTTAGAGTGCGAGTCTCTTAAATACATGAGAGTAATTAGAAATCCAAAGGACGAGAAAGACACTACTTGGGCTAGGTGTGACGTAGTCAGTCTAGTGGGGACTGACACAAACAGACCATGTCCTGAACCAAGTGGGTATAAGGTGGTGAAGGGAATGAGGCACGATTCATTAGAGCTGCTGAAGGGTTTCAGAAATTACTTCTGAGGTCAACCGTTGATCTTTCGATTAATTGGGGGTCATGATGTACTACTAGGTGCCACTCATGATCGGTCTATAATTAGTTGATTATAGACGGCCAACATAAATCGAAAGCCTATTTAGTCACACGCACTACGAGTAATCCGAGGGATTTAAAACGGGTTGAAAATTAGATTTTCCGATCAAGAGAGATAAGTCGAATCTGAGTTAATCAGAGGCGCAACGGAAACTTAAAATGGCTAAGTCTTTTGAAGGCTTATTGGGCGAATTAAATGAGTTTAATTCACGATGGAAACGGCTTGGTTTGGCCGGCCAAAGAGGGTGTCCACCCTCTTGGTTTGGCCGGCCATTAAAAAGGGAATAAACCAATTTAATTGGTTTAATTAATAAAATAAATCTGACACGATTTGTTTTATAAATTATGGATAAATAAATTGATATATAAAGAAATTTATATAAACAGATTTATAAAGAAATTTGTAGTAAATTTATTCTTTTTATGGAAATTAA
This sequence comes from Boesenbergia rotunda, assembly GCA_024364735.1. Taxonomy (NCBI): domain Eukaryota; kingdom Viridiplantae; phylum Streptophyta; class Magnoliopsida; order Zingiberales; family Zingiberaceae; genus Boesenbergia; species Boesenbergia rotunda. The sequence goes on from JAGFNQ010000529.1 coordinate 104,785, forward strand.
AATGAACCATGAATTGGTTTAATTTTAATTTATAAAATCAATTATGAATTGATTTATCCATGATAAGAAAATTTTATACAAATTTTATTCCATAATTAAAAAGGAAAGAGAATTTGTTTTATTATAAAGTTAGTTATAATAAAACTAAGAATAACGGAATAAGTCATAAGAAACTTTATAAGATAAATTTCTTATGATAACTAATTCCGTTAATTCCGTTAAGAGGGAGACTTGGCAAGGGAAAAGCAACTATATAAAGGAACCAAAGGCAAGCCCTTAATTCCAATCAATTGAGCAATCAATAGAGCTTCCTCTCTCTCTCTCTCTTATTCTCTTCTTCCCTTCTCCCAAGCTAGGGCCGACGCCCATCTTCCAAGCTAGGGCCGGCGCCCCTTGTCCAAGCTAGGGCCGGCGCAACCTCAACCTCCCTTGAGGTTGCCGTGAGCCATCAAGAAGAAGAAGAAGCCAACCAGGAAGAAGAAGAAGCGGATCACCTCTCATTCCTTCCCGGAATTTGGATTCCGATTCTTGGTGGTGAGTTTCCTATCCTTTCTCTTGTTCTTCTAGTTGTGCCTTCCGAGGATCTAGTAGTTCTCATTGGCACAAAACTCGTGACTTTGCGAAGTCATCCCGAAGAGAACTCGGCGTGGACGCGAATAGAGGCGAAGCTTCCAAGGGACGCTACGGTTGGATCTCGTCCCTTACTTCGAGTTACGCGAGGTACTTAGTAAATTAGTTTACTTTTCTGCAAAATTTTAATTTATGATTATGTCCACACACCATAAGGTTGCATGCTAGATACGTGGTTAAAATAATTTAAGAAATTATTTTATGCTAATTCTTCCGCTGCACGTAAAAATTTAAAATTTTACGAACCCGTATCCTTGTCGACATGCACCCGGTCCCAACACATCGATATGTGGTTCTCAGTTAAGGAAGGATTCTCTCCTCCAAAGGATCATGAGGGAAAAGAGCTTGAGTTTTCAAGATGGTCGGCAGAGCAAATCACAAAAGGGGAAGCCTATGCCAAAGCTGTGGTCACTTTGCAATGTGGGATGACCAAAGAGCAGCTAATCAAGGTTGGCACCTTCATCTCTGCCAAAGATCTATGGAACAAAGTCATGGAGCTCCATGAAGGAACTCAATACACCCGGACAGCCAAGAAAGAACTCCTTCTCAACCAACTTCAAAATTTGTCCATGGAAGAAGATGAAAGTGTAAGTATACTTCATGGACGATTCAAAGAGATCCTCAATGGTCTACACTCCATCTGTGAGAAGGTAGAAAATCGAGACCTAGTGAGGTATGTCCTTAAATCATTTCCTAGGAATGCCTTGTGGTCATCCATGGTGGATGCCTACAAGGTATCCAAGGATCTTTCATTTGTTAAGTTAGAAGTTCTATTTTGTGAAATGGAATTACATGAGATCTCTAACCAAAGCCCAAAGGAGAAAGGGTTAGCTTTGGTGGCAGGTGATAGAAGAAACAAGAAGAAGGAGAAGAACACTCATCACTTTGCCCTCATGGCCGTAGAGGATTCAAATGAAGAGGACAATGAAGACGAAGCGAGTAGCTCTTCAACCGCGCCTTCATCATCTTCGGATGATGAAGAGGTAATCTCTCCCGAGTTAGACAAGTGTTATAAACAATAGCATGCTTAACTAGTCTACTCAAAAAATCTAAGAATAAGGTTAAATCATTAAGATTATAAGTAGAGGAGTTGAAATCCTCTAAGGTTGAGGATATTAATGATTTGCATGTTAAAGATCTTGAGGATGAAAATAAGGGCTTGAAGAGTGAAGTTGAAAACCTCAAGAATATTCTTGAGAAATTTTCAACAAGTTCCAAAACCCTAGATATGATCTTAAACTCACAAAAGGCGGCTTACAACAAGGTTGGTTTGGGTTACCAACCTAAAGAACCTAGTATCATGTCATTAATGTCTAGAACACATTTTGGATCATCAAACAATTCTAAGGTTCAAAAAGGCAAAAAGAAAATGACTAAGGCATGGGTGCCTAAGTCCTTCATTGTTGATGAATTAGGTCCCAAAATTTGGGTACCTAAAACCTCTATCTTTAGAATTGTTTAGCATTGATTGAGGGGGAGTATCTATCAACATAGGTGGTTGATATTTGGTGCTCCAAACATATAGTCATTCCTAGTTAGAAATGTGCTTACCATTCCCTCAAATTCACATGGATGATTTAGATTAACACATAACTTGCTCTTGCCATGGATTGCTTGGGATAATTAGTTTTCTTGTTGCAATTTATGTTTTCCTGCAAGTTATATACCTTATCTCAAGCTTAAAGAGTTTATTTTCTTGTATGTGTTATACAACATGAATGCATGCTAAGGAAAATATCAACACATAATTTGTACTGATAAGGCATCAATAGACAAGAACATGAGCTTAAGGATTAGACTTAAGTTTTTCTTAATATTTTGGAGATGAGCCTAGTTGAGTATGTCGTGACTTTGATGTATGTGTTATTAATATTATTCTATGGCATGAAATTTTGGTTAAGAATAAGATAAACACATAGTTTGTGTTGACCATTATAAAAATCTCACAAGGCATCACCAAACAAATAACATGAGTTTCAAAATTCACTGCTTATGTTGTTGACTCAGTGCTTCCTAAGACTTAGTGTATATATATATATACATCTCCTACATCTAGCTCAAGTTTACCATGTTTTATGAACCATGATTTAAACCTGATATTTATGGGCAACTTGGAGATTAAATTTTTGATACCAACTCGATCTATGAATTTTCTAATCCAATCCTAGAATTATCAATAGAATGGGGAATTAGAATTGTGGAGTTGATACTAATTTGGTACAAGCATGTTTTGAAAATTTGATCATATTTTTTCTTTTGTATCATGAAATCTGATCATGTTTTGGAAATCTGTTATTAGTATCATATTTTGATTTGAGGGATGGTTTTTGGTTAAGGGAAACCCTTTAGGATCAATGGGATTGAATCTAATAGTATTAGGGTTTGGTGTGTTTGACAAATGGAACAAATCTATTTCTGAAACGTATCAGTTTCAGAAAAATCTCTGTGTCGAACCAGATCGGTCCACCGACCGATCAAGACTCACCCTGATAGATCACCAGACCGATCAGGGATCCCTCTGATCGATCCGGTGACCGATCAGATCGATTCAGATCAGGGAATTCCATGATTAGGTCAAAAAATTCTTGAGTCCTATCCCCCTTCATCGAATTGTATCAGTTTAATGATCATACTACCAACAAATCTGATACAAACCGATTACGATTGGAACATACTCACCATACTTGGAACAAAACCTAATATTGATTCAATACAAACCCATGTTGGAATTTTAAAATTCATAAGAAAGGGTTGTTTGAATCATGACTCTTGTTCCTTGATCATGTTTCAGAAATTTTTCTGAAATATCGTATGGAGTCTACACCGCTGTTATGGAATGCCAATTATTAATGCATCTGTTCTAGAATGAATCAGAGTTACAGAAATTTTTCTAAAAACTGATTGTTCATAGATAAATCAGAAATTTTTCTGTATCGATCATCAGTCAGATGAAACTGTGCTAATTATTGTCGTATGATACATATACATTGTTGCCATGATACATTTATGGTATATGTCACTCATATGCGATTCAAAAATTCATCCTTTGACTTACTTGTCATATGAAACATATACATGTTTGACCATGATATTATTCTGTGTATATTTTCATGTGCAAATCACAATTACCTTTGATTATTGTGGGTTTAGGGAGAGACCCTCGTTTAAGGGGGAGTGTGTTTAAACTTAATAACCATACCCTTTTCGATGTTTGACAAAGGGGGAGAGAATGGTTGATTAAGTTTAGGGTTCATCATTGTAGGGGGAGGATCTTGATTCCCTTATGATAATTGAATGGACTTCAATTGATTTAATACCTAAACTTAAATCGGGATTGTCAAACAACAAAAAGGGGGAGATTGTTCATGCAGTCTGGCCCGGTTGTTGTTTTGGTGTTAACAATTATTTAAGTTTGGTTGAATGAATTCGGACTAAGTCCAGGTGGATCGGGAGATCGCACACTGGCATGGAAAAAGTCGTAGTGGGACTAGGCACACCTAGTGGGACTAGGTGAAGTGGAAAAGACCTAGTGGGACTAGGCACACCTAGTGGGACAAGGTTGAAATCCCGGTGAGTGAAGTTGGGTCCTGGTGAGTGAAGCCAGGTGATTGAAATCCTAGTGGGACTAGGTTGAAATCCCGGTGAGTGAAGCCGGGTCCTGGTGAGTGAAGCCAGGTGATTGAAATCCTAGTGGGACTAGGTTGAAATCCCGGTGAGTGAAGCCGGGTCCTAGTGAGTGAAGCTAGGTGACTGAAATCCTGGTGAGTGAAGCCAGGTCCTAGTGAGTGAAGCTAGGTTGAATGAAGTCCCGGTGAGTGAAGCTGGGCACAGAGTCTTGGTCTGGGGGACTGAGAACGAGTCAGAGAGGGCTAGGGAGCTCGTTCTTTTGACTTAGGCTTGAATTGGAAGTCTCTGGATCAGTCTGGTGATATATCAGGGAGATTGGCACGAATTCCTGTCGTGGATCGGTTTGGTGACCGATCCAGAGGAGGCTGATCGGTCTGGTGACTGATCAGGGAGAGAACAGAAAGTTTGCAGAAACTTGGGTTGGCTTCTGTTCGGCTCCTGATCGGTCTGGTGACCGATCAGGGAGAGCTCCTGATCGTTCTGGTGAATGATCTGAGGGATTTCAGAAATCGCGAGCTCCTCACTATGACCGATCAGGATGGACCCTGATCGGTCAGAGAGTTGCCTGATCGGTCACCAGACCGTTCAGGCGACAACCTGATCGGTCTGGGGACCAATCAATGAGGTTTGGCCTGCGAAGGCTGGGAATCCCAGCACTGCTGTGGATCGGTCCGGTGACCGATCCACGATCTGTGATCGGTCAGGGTGATCGATCACAAGAATCCTGCGATTCTTGGTTTCTCACTGTGGACCGATCAGGCTGCATCCTGATCGGTCAGGACTATACCTGATCGGTCTGGTGACCGATCAGGGTCCTCTCTGATCGGTCGGGTGACCAATCAGAAGCTGAACTTTAATTCAAATTCACTGTCAGACGCTCTGATCGCGTATGTTTTCTCTGCCGATTCTCTGATACACTGCTGATTTCATTTGATATGCTGTGCTAATCTTCTGTTGGAGTGTGCAGGTGATACAGGGAGGATTCAAACCATAGGGGAGAGTCAACTGAGGACTTTCCTTGGTGCAGGTTTGTCTGTTTACCGATTTCAGGTTTCAACGGGCAGCTGGCGCGGCTGGCAACTGACGGAGGCTCAGCTGAAGAGGTCTTCAGTGGACTGAGTGCTCAGGGAGTCAGAGGGTCAGGCTGTGGCTTAGTGGATGTTGTTAGAGCTTGACGATGTTGAGCTTGAGCTTAAGACAAAGCTGGAAGCAAAGGAGCGGAGTAGCGAAAAGATAGAAAACTTGAGGAGTTTTGGCTGTGGTGTTTGTGTGCTCTCTGTTGCTTTATGCTTGAGTGTTCTTGTCACATCCTTGTGAGCTTTCCTTCTCGAGTGTCTCGTGAGCTTAACTTGTATCCATCTGTGAGACAGCGTGTGGAGAGGTTTCTCCACCGAGAAGGAGGCGTTTGATATCCGGGGTTCACCGGGGCTTGATCTGCCGACGATCAAGGGATCGCCCACCTCACGGGCACGCCAAGGAGTAGGGGCAAGTTATCCCCGAACCTTGTACATCGCGGTGTTAGCGTCAGTTTGCTTTCCCTGTGTTTTTGTTTGCTGTTCTTCATTTCTGCTTCTGTGTTTTTGTTTCCGCTGCTGCTAACCCTGATCGCAGAAGTTTGCAAAGAACAAGCGTTTTAGTGTCTGGCTACATTCACCCCCCCTTTATAGCCATCCAAGCACCAACAGCTTTTTGATCCTTGAAGCTTTTCAATAGATGCATCTGAATATGTAGGGATCAGTCAGCCAACAAGAGTAGGGTGAATTGCCCTTCAAGAATAAATTAATCTTTTTCTTTCTTTACAAAAAGATATAGTTAGTTGTAGCAAAATAAATCAATAATATAAGCAAAAGAAAGAGGCACAAAATATACTTAGTTTGCAACCAGGAAGGTTGCTAATCCAAGGTAAATTAATAGCTCAACTCCAGAATAACTCTTTGTGGACAGAGAAATCTCTTACACACTTGCAGACTCAGAGAAAACAACAGAAAGCTAACAGTAGAGTGATTACAATTTGAATTTATGAATTGCTCTGAGTTTAGGAGTCTATTTATAGCCCCTGGAAAAACTTATCGACGTGCTGGCACATCACGGGCACCTGAGTTTGGTCAATGCCTATCCACGTCGCATTATCCAGAAAATGGCTCGTTTTGGCGATAAGTATTAGTTCTCGGGTGCCCGTATGAACTCGGGCACCTATATAATCAAGCGTCTGTATCCATGTGGGCGCCTGGTTGCTTAGGCACCTATATTCACTCGGGCTCCTGGGAGCTAACTGGTTGCTGGAGCCTCCTAGGTGATCTCCAGCTATCCAGAGTTGGGCTCACCCAAACCACTCTCCGGCCTTCTCCTTGAGCAAACTTCCTCCCTGACTTCTCGTCTCTCAGACGTTGTGTGTATTTTTCTTGCTCCACTGGCATACTCTTCTGCAACCTTCGCGTTCCTTAGATACGCCAAGCACGTCGGCTCCCTTCCCACGCCATTCGTCTCGTCTGCTGCGTCTTCCGCTCAACTTCCTGTACTCCTAAGCTCCTACACACTTAGACACAGGGATCAAATACCAACAAGACCTAATTGGCTCAGTTAACCACATCAAAACCATCCCGAGGTACTTACAATCTCTCCCATTTTGATGTACATCAACTCAAGTTAAATTAGGGTTAAACATAAACATAGGCATAAGAAACAGGTAATAAAATATTATAATTAGATAAATAAAAAATTTACAATTTAAAATCTCCCCCTTAACTTAAGTCCTAATTTCTCCCTCTTTGATCACATAAAAAAACTAGTTAAGCAAAATAAAAACTTAGAATAAAACTCAATAGTTTTGTATAATATTTTCTAAGTTTGTAAAACAAATTAAACATCGAAAGACTATTGATATTTTAAAAAAAAATTAAGGAATTTTAAAATAAAAGATAACTATCTAGTCACCCAAAATTTTCTACAGAGTATAAAAGTTATAGATTTGACTTTGTAAAAATTTGTAAAAAAATGATCATTTTAAGTATAGAAAAATATTTTCATTATGAAGCTTAGATATTTTTCTAAAAATATAAAAATTAGATTTCAAACCAAAAAAAATTTGAAATTTTTTTTCAATGTACAATATATAGTCTATAGATCCTGAAAAATTAGATTTTTCAAAAATACTTTTCTAAGTATTTTTCAAAATTTAAAAATTAATTTTCGATCAAAAATTCACAAAAATTTAACTAACATTCAAAAAATTTCGAAATAATTTCTGTGAGTAGATAAGAATGAAGTCTATCACAAAAAAATTTTAAAATGATTTTTTAGCAAAAGTTAAATATTCGAAAATAATTTTCAAAAAAATGATAAACATATGAAAATTCACAAACATTAATTATCAACATAAAAAATTATAACAGTTTAGTATGGGATTAAGGATCCAAAATAAATTTCTAACAACAGGATTTATCAAATATTTGGGAGTGTATAATTTTTAGGTACTTTTGTAATTTGCCCATTGTGATTTCTCACATACCAACTAAGTCCTTTATTATTTCTAATATTTTTTTTTGGAGTATAACTATATGAGCGTGCAAGATCCCTTTTTAATATTTCAATCTGTTCTTTTAGTTTTTTATTCTCAATTTTTAAAATATCATAAAGATGTAGTAGACATACTTTTGCTAATTTCTTTTTCAGATCTACATTTCTAGATCTAAGTTTGCACAAGGATTTGGACATCAGCTTGATACCAGTATAGAGTTGATCTAGAGGTATGATACATACCTCACTTACCATGCATGTCGGATCTGAAGTTGGAGTTTTCATCTTCTAACGTAGCTCCCTCTTCATCGATGCTTTCTTCCGAGGTAGCTTCATCGTGTGTTGTTCGATGACTAGCCATTAGTGCTAGTCTGGTCTATTCCTTGACTTCGGATTCATCTGATGACAACTTATCCCATGTTGCTTTTAGTTTGTGAGTTTTTGACTTTGTTGCTCCTTTTCCCTTGTTCTTCAACTTTGGGCAGTTATCTTTGACGTGTCCTTCTTTGTCGCAATTGTAGCATTTGATTTTTTTTACTTTGAAGATTTCTTTTGACCTGCTTCTCATTAAACTTATTAGACTTTAAAAAAAATTTAAATTTCCTTACCATGTCGACCGTTTCCTCTTCATCGGTTGAAGATTTCTCCTCCAGTTGGACCCTCCTTGTCTATAGGGCGATGCAATCCATCTTTTTCCTTCTTCATCCTACATATTTAGATTCGTGAAGTTCAAAAGTAGAAAATAAAATTTCCAATATACTGTTGGGGTGATTGACCCAAGGATGATCGGGGAGATCATGGTTTTAATGTGTGTGCCAATATGCTTAAGGTTAGGGTGTTATCTTGTTATTTGATATGTGTGATTGAGTTTGTAGGACTTGGAGAATCACACATGGAGGACTCATTCGAGAGAAGAGAGCCGAGGGAAGAGAACCCTAAGGGCAAGCCGGGAAGTGGACTTCAAAGGGCACACGTGAAGGATGGCATGGAGGCAAGCCGAGGGCTTGCGTGTGCATCCGAGGGATGATAGCCAGTGGAAGAATACTTCAAGAGGCAAGCCAAGGGAGTATACTTGAAGGCACACATGAAGGAGGGTCGTCAGAGTGAGGAAGAGTACTTGTATAAGCTGGGCAGTCGACTGGGGGAAAATCAGTCGACTACCAGTTCTTCCCGAGATATCAGTCGACTGGTATCGGGCTGGACGACATTAGGGGTGCGTTTGGTTCAAGTTATCATATATAACCTTGTTTATGTCATTACCAAGTAATCACATAACTAAGGTTATGGGGAATGAAACATAACCTGAAGTTGTTTGGTTCAATTTAGGTAATCAAATAAAATCTTGTTTGTTTGGAAGTAATAGTCTATAACCATGTAGCGACCCGCCTTCTCCTGCCTTAGACGGATCGTTACTTTTGTCTACTTCTCGACTCTAATGCACGACTAATAGAAATGCGGAAATCTTTTTTTTTTTCTTTTAAATTCATCTAAGAATGATATTCTAACTTAAGTAGTCATGCATGATACCATGTCACACTTTCTTTCTCAAAAACTCGTAAAATGATACTTATTGAAACCTGCCTCACCCAACTCAACTTTCGGGTATCAGTCGACTGATACTGTATCAGTCGACTGATAAGCCTGAAAACAGAATTTTCAGGTTTCGGCACTTGCTTCAAAACTCCACCAAACCTATACTTTCGAGCCATATAGAATCATGACACCATTTCTATACTCTATGTCAGTTTCCTAAACAATTTAGCCAATCAAAATGAATCCGTAAACTTGAAATTAGGACTTTTGCGGAAGAAAATGAGCTATTCGAGTTTATATGAACTTTAACAATAGAGTTTGTACCAATCTTGACTCCTATGTATTCATAACACCAAATACATGTTCTATAACCTTGCGAAAGCATTATGAAACCTGAATGCAACTTTTCTAAACATATTTAAGCAGTAAAACTTGATTCAAAGAGGAATTAATACTATCTTGGCACAAACATCTATTTCTCCAACAAAGTATCAATATTTCCAACTACTCACACTTTTACTCATCCAATACAATCATAAGGATATGTAGGATAAATGAAATGACATGGAATCTTTACTCTAAGAAATTGAGCATGTAAAACTATCCAAAGCTTAAATGTTCGCTAAACTCCATAAAGCAAGAACTTGAAATTGAATAAACTAAAACATTGTAATTCAAATAACTAAATTGTCTCGTCTCAAAGATCTCTCCAAAATCAGCCACCACACACACTTTACTCAGCACCGCCTCGTCGCCTTCCTTCAGAATTGCTTGCCTTTACCTTTATCTGCAGTAAGAGGAAATGCAACTAGTAAGCAAAAAGCTTAGTAAGTACTATCTAGCTCACAAAATCTCGAAATGTGCAAACATGCTTCTTGATCAATATGAAAATCATATGAGATACTTATATGCTTGAAAGAAAACTAAGAACATGTATAACTCAAAACATGCATACTCAAGCATTAATAAATCTCAATTTACTTTTCTTGGCTCAACTTGAAACTTTAGCTATTCTTTGACTTTTTGAAGACTCTTTAAACTTTAGAAACTTTGTTAAAGCATATACTTGAAAATAATAATCACTTGGATCCACTGAAGACGTAAGTACCATCTCATGCGCGTTCCCTAAAAGGTTGGGGTAGCGAGCCACCAATCCTAATAGAACAGACCTTGGTCTACCAGGGCCAAGACCTTGGAATTGGACACCTGGATTTCTTTAACGACGCCCTTGGACGCCGGGTACTGGCCTTAGAAAATAAAATAGCTTTTCTTTCTTTTCTTTCTTATCTGTAAATGCCTTGGCATTTTCTCGAGCACCTTGCGTGCTAAAATCCCTAAGTCTTGACTTTTGGGGATTTCTTAAGGCCTTGGCCTTTTCTTTTCTTATCTTTATCTTCTCTTTTCTTTTCTCATAACTTTCTTAGCCCCTAATCTCACATAGGGTGCTTATCAAACTTATACAAGCATATAATGAACTAAGATCACATGCAAAAACTTAAACAAAAAGGAAATATCTCTTTTAAAAACTTTTAAGGGAAATTCTTGCGGAAAAACCGCCTCTTACTGCAGGTGAGCAGTACTTACATTGATATCTTGGACTTACAACCAAGATTGACGTCTAGGGCTCGGAAGAAAATTGAGATCTCGGAGAATTCTTCGCGCCTACGCGTTCCTCTCGTCGCGGGGATCCCGAATATAGGAATATCTCTCGGAGGAGAGCCTTGGCCGGCCCTCTAGGGCTTGATGTGGTGTCGCCCAAGAGAGGAGAGGGGAAAGGTGTCGGCGCAAGGTGCTGGGCGAGGGAGAGAAAGGGTTTAGGTTGAGAGAAAATAAAATTTCTCTCTTTAATTATCTATTTATAATTATGGGGCGAATTTACCTAATTATACCTTATCTATTGTTTCGCCTAGCTTATTTCAACAAAACCAACCAGCCCAGCTGGTCGCGCGCGTGCTTGCTCTTCCGGTGGTCGCGGGTTCGAACCCCATGCTGCCCTTAAACGTTTTTCTTCTTTTTCTTCTTCTTCTTCTTCTTTTTTTTTTAATATACTAAACGGACTCGGAAAATTCCATAAAAATATTCTAAAAATCCCTAAAAATATCTAGAATATTTCTAAACTATTTTTAAATAATTCTAAGGACTTTAAGAACTAAAAATGGGAATTTTGGGGCGTTACAATCCCCCATACCTTATGAAAAGTTCGTCCTCGAACTTAGAATAATTCTGGATATCTCTCTCTCATGCTGTCCTCACGTTCCCAAGTAGCCTCTTCATGCTTTTGATTCTGCCAGATGACCTTCACTAGTGGCACTTCTCTGTTTCTTAATCTTTTAACTGCTTTGTCCACTATCTGTGTCGGTCTGCTCTCATAACTAAGATCTTCTTGGATCTGTACTGACTGAGGCTGAATCACTTGGCTAGGGTCGTGAATACACTTCTTTAGCATGGAGACATGGAATGTACTGTGGATAGCTGACATATCCTCTGGTAAGTCCAACTCATATGCTACCTTACCAACCCTCCTTATGATCTTGTAGGGTCCTATGTAGCGAGGACTTAGCTTACCCTTTTTACCAAATCTCATCACTCCCTTCATAGGAGCGACCTTGAGAAATACTGAATCTCCAACTTGGAATTCCAGTGGCCTACGGCGTGTGTCAGCATAACTTTTCTGTCTACTCTGGGCAGTCTCAATCCTCTGGCGGATCGTCTGGATAGCCTGAGTGGTCTCATCTATAAGCTCAGTCTGGCTGTCTAGTCCTGACTCCATCTCTTTCTTCTCACCAGCTTCTTGCCAACATATGGGTGATCTGCATTTCCTGCCATACAATGCCTCATAAGGTGTCATCCTGATGGTGGCCTGATAGCTATTGTTGTAGGCAAACTTAGCTAAGCATAGGAATTTGCACCAACTGCCTTTAAAGTCCAACGCACAAGCCCTGAGCATGTCTTCTAAAATCTGATTTACTCTCTCTGTTTGTCCATCTGTCTGGGGATGGAAAGCTGTGCTGAACTGAAGTCTGGTGCCTAGGGCGTCCTGAACACACCTCCAAAAATGGGAGATGAACCGCCCATCTCTGTCAGAAACGATCGACTTCGGAACTCCGTGAAGTCTGATTACTTCTTTCACGTACAGCTGTGCTAACTGCTCTACCGAATGCGATAACTTGATGGCTAGGAAGTGGGCAGACTTGGTCAATCTATCCACTATCACCCAAATTGCATCGTGTCCATGGGTGGTTCTTGGAAGACCTGTGATAAAGTCCATGGATATTTCTTCCCACTTCCACTCTGGAATGGGAAGTGGCTGTAGAACTCCTCCTGGTCTCTGGTGTTCTGCTTTGACTCTCTGGCAGGTCAAGCAGGTACTGATATATCTGGCCACGTCTCGCTTGAGTCCAGACCACCAGAACCTCTTCTTTAAATCTTGGTACATCTTGGTAGAACCAGGATGCATAGAGTATGGGGTACTGTGGGCTTCTTCTAAAATATTCTTTCTTAGTTCCTCATCATTGGGGACGCAAAGGCGGTCTCCAAGATAGAGGATGCCACTGTCTGATACTCGAAACTCTGAATTTTCTGCCTCTTTGATCCCCTGCTTGATCTTCCGGATCTCTGGGTCTTGACTTTGCTTTCTTTGTATATCCACAAGCAGGGTTGACTCTAGAGTCAATGCAGAAAGTTGCCCAATTATTACCTCGACTCCAAAATCCTTTATTTCCTTCTGAAGTGGTAGGGACAGTGATGATAGGGACATCAGTGCTGCACAGGATTTTCTGCTCAGTGCATCTGCCACTTTATTAGCTTTACCTGGGTGGTAGAGGATTTCACAGTCATAATCTTTGACCAACTCAAGCCACCTGCGCTGCCTCATATTCAGATCCTTCTGAGTGAAGAAGTACTTCAAACTCTGATGGTCTGTGAAGATTCTGCACTGCACTCCATACAGGTAGTGTCTCCAAAGCTTCAGTGCAAAAACCACAGCTGCTAGCTCAAGGTCGTGGGTAGGGTAATTCTTCTCATAGTCCTTGAGCTGTCTGGAGGCATATGCTATTACTCTACCGTCTTGCATGAGGACAGCTCCAAGGCCCATCTTGGATGCATCACTGTAGATGTCAAAGGCCTTGTCACTCTCTGGAACCGTCAGGATGGGAGCACTGGTCAGTCTCTTCTTCAGCTCTAGAAAACTGTGCTCGCATTTATCTGACCATTCAAACTTCTTGTTCTTTCTGGTCAAGGCTGTGAGCGGAGAGGCTATTCTGGAAAAGTCCTCCACAAATTTTCTGTAATATCCTGCCAGGCCTAAGAAACTCCTGATTTCACTGGCATTCTTGGGTCTACACCAGTTGCTGACTGCTTCTATCTTGGCTGGATCAACTTGAATGCCTTCTTTGGATACAATGTGACCTAGGAAGGTCACCTGATCTAGCCAAAACTCACATTTTGAGAATTTGGCGTACAACTCCTTCTGGTGTAAGGTTTGCAACACTATCTTCAGGTGTTCTTCATGTTCTTTTCGAGTCTTTGAATACACTAGGATATCATCAATGAAGGCAATGACGAACTTGTCCAGAAAATCCTTGAACACTCTATTCATTAGATCCATAAACGTCGCAGGGGCGTTTGTCACTCCAAAGGGCATGACCACAACCTCGTAGTGCCCATATCTTGTACTGGAAGCAGTCCTTGGCACATCACTCTCCTTCACTCTGAGCTGATGGAAGCCTGATCGCAGATCTATCTTGGAGAACACTGTGGCTCCCTTCAGCTGATCAACTAAATCGTCTATCCTTGGCAAAGGATATCTGTTCTTGATGGTTATCTTATTCAAAGCTCGACAATCTATGCACATTCGCATAGATCCATCTTTCTTCTGACAAACAGTACAGGAGCTCCCCAAGGTGAATGACTAGGGCGGATGAAACCCTTGTCA
>JAGFNQ010000530.1:0-34388 GCA_024364735.1 Boesenbergia rotunda
AATCTTAATCGATTGGCCAATTAATTAAGAAGTTGATTGTTCAATCAATTCAATACTTTTTTATGCTAACGTGTAACACAGCCTTAATCGATTGCTCAATCAATTAAAAGCCTCACTGTGCTCTTCGGAACCCAGCCTGAATCGATCAGCCAATCGATTCAGGCATCCCTAATCGATCACCTGATTGATTATGGTTTCTTCTGATCTTAAGGGTCTTTCTATTTCGCGAGAAATAGCTCTCAATCGATCACTTGATCGATTGACACCTTAACACAAGTCCAAGGTTACTTTGTCCAACCCAAGCCTTCCATGACTTGTTTGGGACTTCCTCACCAAGTGTCCAAATCTCTTGACTGACTTGGACTTCTCTTACACCAAGAGTTTAGCTTCCCGCTAACACACCTTAGACTTCACTTAGTTTCAATAGGTTTGCTTAGTCCCACTAGGACTTCATTTTACCAATGTATGATCTGTTGAGTCAATCTGTGGTCCAGAGTGACCATGAGTTTTGATGTTTGGGCAAAGGGTTTAAGTTAGGTTTTCCTTATGTTCTAATATGTGTATGTTGAGTATGTAGGTTGTACAGGTTACACATATTGATTTGACTGGACAGCCTCGGTACGGTGAAGGGTGGCATGGAGACAAGCTAGAGGCTTGTGTGCACCCGAGGGACCTTGGAGAGCAGGAACGATGAGCTAAGGGGTGCGGACTTCGAGGCATGCGTGAAAGATGGCATGGAGGCAAGCTGGAGGCTTGCGTGCATCCGAGGGACGGGAGCCGAAGATGAAGAGGGCGCGAAGGCAATAGTCGAGGCTGCTGATGAGGAGTCAGTCGAGTTGTGAGGGTACGAGTGCTGTGTGATTGTACTCGGGAAATCCTAGGGGGCGAGTGCTGAGAGAAGTGTACTCGGGAAGGGAAACCCTAGGTGTGTGAGTGGGGCAGTCGACTGGTAAAACTCACAGAAAGGTTCTGGACCCTGGACCAGTCGACTGCCCTGGGAGCAGTCTACTGGTGGCAGCCAAAATTCGAACGTTAGGCGTGTAACGGTCGGATTTTACTGGGGGCAGTCGACTGGTGCCAAGTTATCATCCCTAAGTTCTATTTAAAGAGGACTTCGTGGTGGCTGAAACTCTTGACGAATTTTGTCTTGGTTAAAGGCAAAATAGTAGTCTTGGTGCTCAGGTCTTGTCAAGGTGTTGTGGTGAGGTTTCTCCACCCACAAGGAGCGACAAAGACTAGCCGAAGGTTATCCGAGAAGTGATCCACCGACGGATTCTTGGATTAGTCACCCTTAGAGGTGGATACTAAGTAAAATCGGTTTGTTAGCATTGCTTTCTTATTATTTAGTGTTTTGTTTGTATTTTCGCTGTGCAACTAACAACGTAGGTTCATGAAAGTCTAGGATTTGCTATTCACCCCCCTCTAGCAACCGTACAAGATCTAACATGATCTGTTTGATTCACTTAGACTTACCTAGTCCCACTAGGTCTGTCTAGTCCTATTAGGACTTTACTTTGCCAACGTGCGATCCCTCCGATTCACTTGAATTTCACCTAGTCCCACTACGTCACTAGGATTTCACTAGTCAAGTCTCCAGTCAATCTTGACCCACTTGACTTATTACACATAGCGTCTAAACATCATTTGTCTAATATCGAAACTCAAACTCACCTAAGCTTAGTCAATCTATATCAATCTTAACCTAATGAAGATTGCACCAATAATCTCTCCCTTTTTGGTGTTCGACAATATATTTAAGTTAAACTAACTTTTTAGTTTAACTTAACCCTATATCTTTTTCCCCCTTTGACATACATCAAAATCTCTACCCCAAGAGTTAATTTTGATCAAAGTTATCCAATGAAAGTCTAACATCTTTCATTGTAACTCATGCTCAACCTTGAGCATTTACTTATCATAATGAAGATCTCCACTCTTCATTATTTCCTTATCACAAAAGAAATTGAAAAACAACATACTTTTAAAGAATACCTCCACCTCAAAACACGTTTTAAACTTTTATCATTGTACCAACAATGATGTTTGAGTTTTAAATCTTTAAGAAAGCTCAAAGCGAAGTTATAAAGTTTTTAAAAAATTCAATTTTGAATCTAAACCACTCCTTAACCCTATAGTATTCACCAAAATATATCCCTTTTTGTTTTCATCATGAAAATTATCCTAATATACTTATAAAAGTATTCTAGAGGGTTAGGGATAATTAGTTTATTTAAAATTGAATTAATGGGTTGAAATCAAACAATTTCAGTCGTGCCAATCGATTGGTGTTGAGACCCAATCGATTAAACACCTCCTTAATCGATCACCTGATCGATTATGACTATCTTAATCGATCCACTAATCGATTACGTGAGCTTTTGTACTCACAAAAAATCTTCACCAATTAATTGGTATATGTCCCAATCGATCACCTGATCAATTGAGAGTTTTTAATTTCTGAAAATAAATTCAGACCAAATTTCAGAAACTTCTAAATAATTTTATAAAATTCTAAAAAATATAAAATTTTGTATAGATATTATTTATGACATATACTATCATAAAAAATAATTTTCTATAAAAATAACTTCCATTTTTAAAAATTGATAGAAAATTAGAAACCATTGAAATATTTCAATGTTCACTCTATTTTGTATTCAATTCATCAATAATGGGTTCTATCAAAAGATAGTATTTACCAAGGTTTTCCAAAATAGTTTTGAAATGATTCTCAAAAATAATTTCCAACCATGTTCTTTGGGCTAATGCACATGACTTGCATATTAGTTTTCCCAATGATTGGAGTTCAATTAATTCCTTATTTTAATGAATCTAAAACTCAAATAGATGCACTTAATCAACACCTTGAGTTTTGTTAATCTTCCTATCATCTCACTTAAATCTAATGTATCTCAAAACAAATACAAGTCAACTTATGATTTTATGAGATGTAATAGTTATGTTCTCCCTAAACTAAGAGTTTATGCATTTCTAATTAGGCATTTTAAATTTTTATCATCCACTTAGGGTGTTAATAAATGTCAATGTCTTTAATTTCAATAAAATAAATGATGCATGATTATGATCATGGCATGCATCATATGGATATTTTCAAAAGAAAAATTATTATAGTTACATGATGCATGTATGACATGACATATGATACTTTCATAATAAAGTATGAGTGTTTAATCATGATGTCATGGCATATGTTACAGTATATTAAACATGACATTATAGTATAAAAGAAAAACACCTAGATTCTATATCTAAGTATCAATAACTCATCACTAAACCCTTAATGGCCTTAATTTTGCCCTTATCTTTCCAAGAGAATGCCAAAAACTTTTAACTTGATATTTCTTTGTATTCTATCCTAATTGTGCCAACTTTATCAAATTCAATCTCCCAAAAAGATAGTTTGACACAATTTTACTCCTCAAGAGTAAATAATGAAATATTTTCATTTTCAAGGGTAACCAATCCTCGAAGATGCCTCAAAGTGTCAACTTCATCAAGGTTGGGTTAACTACCCTTCCAATTAGAGTTGACACTCTATAACCCATCTAGGGTGTAAAAAATACATTCTTAAGAACCCAAAATCTATTGGTGCTCCTTGGGTGTTCTAAGTATTCACTAGAGATAACCTCCCTAGATACCTTCCTAATGACTTTCCTAGGGCTCTCCGAAGTTTTAGTCATGCTAGCCTCTTCTTGGTCAACTCTAGGGATGACTTCCTTTGTGACCTTGACTTAACTTTTGGACCTAGACTGTCCATATCTATATGGAACATTATGATAGGATGGTCCATCATCTTTGACTTTAGGTTTGTAACGCAAACCTCTCTTGCCCTTAGAGGAACCTTGTTCTCCTACACCTAGGTTTTGACCTTTTGATCTCTTAAATAGATTTTCAATTCCTAAGGGATTTTTTTAATTTTTCAAGTTTTAACCTCAAAACATGATTTTGACTATTATTTCTTCAATCTTGGCTTTTTCATAAAGACCATGAGCACACTTCTTCCTAGCCTTAGATTTTGTGGGACTACCTTCAAATATCCTAAATTGTTCCCTATTCATAGGTATAGTAGTCCTAGCATGGAAGACTCTATAGTTCTCCTTAGGTTTTTCATATCTCTTATTTTCATGATAAATTGCATTAAAATGATAACATTTGTCTCTAGCATACATTTTTGTCATGATTAAAATAAGTACCATTAACTAATGGTATCTTAGTCTTGACCTTGGAGTCTCCCCTTTGGTTTGAGCTCTCTTTTTTATCTTGGTTGGATCCTTCCCCTTTGGATATTGGTTTCGATAATGTTCCTTTTGATGGCATAAGAAGCGTACAATGTGCCTCTTATCTTTCCGTATTATGGATTTGACCTCCTTGGATTTTTCTTTGGCCTTTGGTGCCACTTATACATTCTTCCTAACCAATTTGGGGCAATACTCTTGTAGTACCATTTTTTCCTATCTCAAAGCAAATGATATGATCTTTATTTCTACAAATTGAAATGTGTATACCTTTATGAGTTGTAGGGGTGACACAAGACTCTTCTTCTTTTGATCCGGATGTAGATGCTTCTTCTTGTTCTGACATTGGTGAGTTATGCTTCCCCTCAACCCTTGAGGTCTTCAATTTCATCCTCGGATGTCGAGCATCTCTCAACCTCCGAATCTTCACGTATATAAAGCAAAGAGTTTCCCTCTTTGCTTTTATTGTTACACTCCGTTGAGGATGAATCTTCATGAAGCATTACCAATTTGCTCCAAAGCTTCTTGGCATCTTGATATTCTCTAATTTTGTCCAAGATTGAGCTTGGTAATATATTGACCAATAATTTGGTCACTTTGTTGTTGCGGCTTTTTACGAAAGGGCGTACCCAAGAATTGGTATTTACCAAAAGGCATACCATGGATTCATTGTTACCAAACGGCGCACTCATTTTAGTGAACTTTCTCTTATACCCCTCCCTCTAACTACTGCCTTTCTCTTTCTCTCTCTCAATAACGAATTCCGAGACGTCTAAACATGCTTTTTCAGACTTTTTATTTTAAAATAATATATTATGGAATCGGCTAAAAAACGTAAGGTAAAAACTAAAAAAATATTTCAGTTAAAAAAATATCTCATCCAACATGATTTAAAAATATAAATAGATAATTTTTTATATTTGATTAATATAAATTAATATATTAAATAATATTTAATAAATATATCAATATAAAAAAATTTGAAATTTTTTGATTTCAGGCAGCGTGGGCCTGAAATTTTTGATTTTAGGCCCACATTGGGCCTAAAATCTTTTGATTCAGGCCCGACGTGGACTCAAATTTTTTTTCTATTTTAAAAATATATTAATATATAAAAAACCTATCAAAACACGTAATTTCATATTAATACGTAGGGTCTGAAGTCACGCTAGGAGGGCCTGAACACATATGTGTTCAGGCCCTCCAGGCCTATGTGTTCAGGCCCTCCTTGGGCCTGAACACAATCTTGGATAAATGTAAGTAAATTAAATAAAAATATCAATAGTTCTAGTTAGAGTTGAGCTAGGAGATGGTATTTTTGGTGTCCAAACTTCTAATGATTATAAATTATG
This sequence comes from Boesenbergia rotunda, assembly GCA_024364735.1. Taxonomy (NCBI): domain Eukaryota; kingdom Viridiplantae; phylum Streptophyta; class Magnoliopsida; order Zingiberales; family Zingiberaceae; genus Boesenbergia; species Boesenbergia rotunda. Next base: position 5,609 of record JAGFNQ010000530.1, read on the forward strand.
TTGCAATAGGAAATTTTTAGGTCTATTAGTGGGTTTTCACCAAAACCCACTGATGGACCTAGGATATTTGGATTTCTCAAAATCCAATATCAATAGTTAAAGTTGAGCTAGGAGATGATATTTTTGGTGTCAAAACTTCTAATGATTATAAATTATGTTGCAATAGGAGATTTTTAGGTCTATCTGTAGGTTTTCACCAAAACCCACTGATGGACCTAGGATATTTCGATTTCTCAAAATCCGATATCAATAGTTAGAGCTGAGCTAGGAGATGGTATTTTTGGTGTCCAAACTTCTAATGATTATAAATTATGTTGCAATAGGAGTTTTCTAGGATGAATCAGTGGGTTTCGATGAAAACTCACTGATGGACCTAGGATACTTGGATTTCTCCATTTTTGATATCTCTGTTTAGAATTTACTTAGGAGATGTTATTTCTGATGTGCAAACTTAGTACCAATAATTTTCAGTTATGTTCTCTAACCGTATCAGTTGACACACAAAGATGTATAAATATGACTACATCTTGGACACAGTTAAAAAAAACTCTTTCAACATGATTTCAAAAAATATAAAGATATAATTTTTTATATTTGATTAATCTAAATTAATATAATAAATAATATTTAATAAATATATTAATATACAATAGACCTATCGAAACACATGATTTCATATTCAAACGCAGGGTCTGAAATCGCGCTAAGAGGGCCTGAATACAGATGTATTTAGGCCCAAAGAGGGCCTGAACACATCTGTCTTCAGGCCCAAGGAGGCCTGAATACATATGTATTCAGGCCCTCTTTGGGCCTGAATGTAGGGATCTATAGGTAAAAATATTTAAAATCGCAGTGGAAATATGATCCCTCGAGCGATCCATGGGAAAGAAAAACTCATACAAAGTGATCTACAATTCCTATCTTATAGGAATACCTTTGTCGCGTGCCCTTCGCTTATCCCGCTAGTCCTTTGGTTCGCCGGATCTCTTACATGTTCAAGTGTCCGTGCCTCTATGTGTATCCACACGAACACGATCTACGCCACGGAGAGGAACCACCTTAGTTGTGCTAGCAACTTGGGATGGTTCACAAAGCACAAGAACCTCCACTAGGGAGTTATGCACAAAGAGGAAGAAAGAAGAGGAAAAGAGATGCACCCTCTAGCCTTTGACAAGGGGGTATTTATACTCATCTAATGAATACCAAGAGTCTATGTCGCTTGAGCTCCTCTCATCTTAATGCTAATAAAACCCAATCAATACCAAGCCTCTTGGTATTCCTTGAGACTCTTAATATTCTATTCATCTAATGAATAGAATGTCTCTTAGCCTTCCTCTTAAATAATTTTTTATTAAACCCTTTAATGAATATTATCCATAATTAAGTGGTTGAGTCTAATCTAGATGAGTCTAACTCAAATTAGACTCAATCCCATAATCTAATTGGATTCACTTGAGTCTAACTCAATTAATCCAATTCGAATCAAATCTTAGTCAAACCAAGATCAATTAATCTCCGAAGCATCGTGTCCTTAGTGTGTGACCCAATAGTTTCTCGTAACGTTGGGTATGTGCCTAAACGCTTTAGACACATAAGCAATGAGCGGCATCTAGCAATGCATCATTGCTACCCAAGTAACAAGAAAAGTCAAGATCCGACTAAACCTCCGTGACTATGATAATGTATGACCTTGTCCTTCTATCCTCGATATCTAGATTGACCAATGAGGCATAGACCGTGTCATCCTCAGTCAATCTTGTGTTTCTTGATCCCCGAGTAGACTCACTCAAACAAATGAGCTCAACATCTCATATTGACTCATTTGAGCATGACCATGCGTTTTAGTTGTCCTACTCGATCAAGTGGCCCACAGATATCATTCCTGTCATATGGGAGGGATAGATCCCATCTACATCGCACACATCCCTCCGCATAATTTATTACATACCCAGTGATCACCTTTATAGTCCACCCTATTACGGGTGACGTTTGACGATACCAAAGTACATAACTCCATATGTAGGGAACCGTAGTGACTTCAGGTCTAAGGACTATTCATACTAATAGTCACATGAGAAAGTTTATGACACTCATATGACAATCTATGAAACTTTCTCATGGTGGGTCAATTCAGTACACATTCTCCAATGTATACCCATGTGTCAACTTGATATCACATATCCATGACTTGTGAGCTCAAGTCATCAGTTGACCTACATGCTAGTCTCCATGCATTAATATTGTCCTTGAATATTAATACATGACTAGGAATTGTTTAGTGTAGTGTTCTCTACATTATCTCACTATCGATTCAACCAATCGATATAATGTACATAAGAACATACTACCCAAGGACATTATTATACTTAGTTATTTGTCACAAATACAAAGTAAGTATAATAACCAAACATGCCTTTATTAATGATAGAATATGATACAAAAAGTCCCTAGTCAATCATCACATAGTTGGCTCTAGGGCTCCTACTAACAATCTCCCACTAGCACTAGTGTCAATCACTGTAATATCTAATACCCAGTGACCTGGTATGACCATCATGCTTCCTTTGTGCCAAAGCCTTGGTCAAAGGATCAGCGATGTTAGAATCAGTGTGTACTCTGCATATCCTCATATTTCCTCTATCGATGATCTCTCGAATGAGATGGAAGCGTCGTAGTATGTGTTTGGTCCGCTGATGAGAGCGAGGTTCCTTAGCCTGTGTAATAGCCCCATTGTTGTCAGAATAGAGGTCTATCGGGTCTACTATGCTAGGAACCACACCAAGCTCTGTAATGAACTTCCAGATCCAAACAGCCTCTTTTGCCGGCTCAGACGCGGCAATATACTCGGCCTCTATTGAAGAATCTGCTACTGTGTCCTGCTTCGAACTCTTCCAGCTCACAGTGCCACCATTTTGGCAAAATACATACCCTGACTACGATCTAAAATCATCCCTATCTATTTGGAAGCTTGCGTCACTGTAACCCTTTACAGCTAGCTCCTCATTGCCTCCAAATATCAAGAAATATTCTTTCGTCCTTCGTAAGTACTTAAGAATATTCTTGACAGCTGTCCAGTGACTTTCACATGGATCTGACTGGTACCTGCTCGTCATGCTCAAAGCATACGAGACATCTGGATGAGTACAAAGCATGGCGTACATGATAGACCCTATAGCAGATACATAAGGGATCTGATCCATACGGTCTCTCTCCTCCTTAGAAGAGGGACCTTGAGTCATCGAAAGACTCACACCATGTGACATTGGCAGAAATCCCTTCTTGGAATTCTGTATGGGAAAATGATTAAGCACCTTGTCAATCTATGTACTCTGACATAAGCTAAGCAATCTCTTATATCTATCTCTATAGATCTTGATGGCTAGGATATAGGATGCTTCACCTAAGTCTTTCATTGAGAAACAATTCCCTAGCCACGTCTTCACAGACTGTAGTGAAGGGATATCATTCCCAATGAGAAGTATGTCATCTACATGCAAGATCAGGAAGACAACTGTGCTCCCACTAACCCTCTTGTAGACACAGGGTTCATCTTCATTCTTGATGAAACCAAACGCTTTGATTCCATCATCTAATCGAAGATTCCAGTTTCGAGAAGCTTACTTTAGCCTATAAATGGACCTTTGCAATTTACATACCTTTCCAGCATGCTCTGGATCTACAAAACCTCAGGTTGTGTCATGTACACATCCTCGAGTAAATTCCCATTTACGAATGCAGTTTTGACATCCATCTGCCAGATCTCATAGTCATGGTAAGCTGCAATAGCAAGCATGATCCGAATAAACTTAAGCATCGCCACTGGTGAAAAGGTTTCATCATAGTCGATACCATGAATTTGTTTGAAACCTTTAGCTACCAATCACCCTTTATAGGTATGCATGTGTCCATCCATGTCAGTCTTTCTTCTAAAGACCCACTTACACCCAATGGGTTTAATTCTCTCAAGTTGATTAACCAAAGTCCATACTTGGTTAGTGTACATGGATTCCATTTCGGATCTCATGGCTTATAGCCATTTCTCAGAATCTAGGCTCATCACAGCTTTTTGATAGGATGTAGGCTCATTCAACTCAATAAGTGTAACATCATTATGGTTAGACAAGAGAAATGAGTATCTCTCAGGCTGACGACGTATCCTATCAGATCTGCGAAGAGGTTGGTCTACTTGAACAGCTTGTTGTTCCACAACTTCTTGTGCAACAATCTCATGATCCATAACATCTTGTGGTGCCTGTTCAATGTCCATTAAGGTCTCAGTACTATCTGCATCTTGAACTTCTTCAAGATGGATTTTACTCCCACTAGTTCTTCTAGAAATAAACTCCTTTTCTAGAAAAACATCATTTCTAGCGACAAATACTTTGCCTTCTGTGGGATTGTAAAAGTAATATCCCTTCGTTTCCTTGGGATATCCTACAAAATAGCACTTATCAGATTTGGGTCCTAGTTTATCTGAGACTTGACGTCGAACGTAAGCCTCACAACCCCAAATCTTCATAAAAGACATCGTGGGACTCTTCCCAGTCCATATCGTATTTGTGTCTTTGTGACGGCCTTTGATGGAACTCGGTTAAGTGTAAAAAGAGTTGTCTCTAGAGCGAATCCCCAGAAGGAAGTACGAAGGTATGTCTGACTCATCATTGATCGTACCATGTCTAATAGAGTACGATTTCTCTGCTCGGATACACCATTCCACTGTGGTGTTCCAGGTGGAGTGAGTTGGGATATGATTCCACACTCCGCTAGATGGTCACGAAACTCTTGGCTAAGGTATTCGCCACCTCGATCTGATCGAAGCATCTTAATACTCTTGCCAAGTTGGTTTTGTACTTCACTTTTGAATTGTTTGAAGTTTTCAAAGGATTCTGACTTGTGTTTCATGAGATACACATAGCCGTATCTACTGACATCATCAGTGAAAGTGATGAAGTACTGATAGTCTCCTCTAGCAGCGACATTGAAAGGTCCACATACATCAGTATGTATGAGTCCTAACAAGTCTGTCGCTCTTTCGCCATGTCCACTAAATAGAGTCTTGGTCATCTTACCTAGTAGACAAGGTTCACATGTCTCATATGATTCAAAATCAAATGAGTCCAGTAATCCATCCTTATGGAGCTGGGATATACGCATCTCATTTATATGTCCTAAGCGATAATGCCAGAGATATGTTTGGTTCGTATCATTAGGTTTGAACCGTTTGGTATTTATGTTATAGATTGGGTTCTCAAGGTCTAGAACATAGAGTCCATTCATAAGTAGTGCATTACAATAGAACATGTCATTTAACATTATAAAACAACATTTGTCCTTTATGATAAATGAAAAGCCTTTTTTGTCCAAACAAGATACTGAAATTATGTTCTTAGTCAATGCAGATACATAAAAGCACTCCTCTAGTTCTAAGATAAGCCTAGTGGGCAAAGACAAGGAATAAGTTCCTACAGCTATGGCAGTGACTCTTGCTCCATTGCCTACTCGTAGGTCCACTTCGCCCTTTGTCAATAATCTAGCTCTTTGAAGGCCCTGCACATTAGTACAAATGTGAGACGCGCATCCGGTATCTAATATTCAAGAAGAAGAGATAGATAGATTGACTTCTATAACAAATATACCTGAAGCAGAAGTCTCACTTCTTTTCTTCTTTACTTGCTCCAGGTAATGTTTGTAGTTCCTCTTCCAATGTCCAGTCTCACCACAGTGGAAGCAGGCCCCTTCCTTAGGCACCTTATCTTTAGCCTTGGATGTAGTAGAGTTGGCCTTGCCTTTGGCATGGGTCTTACCCTTGCCTTTAGGCTTCCATTTGCCTTTGCCCTTTTGTACCATCATTACATTACTGGTTTTGATTTTCTTGAGATTAGGTTCTGCAGTTCTTAACATGCTGAGCATCTCAGGCAAAGGCTTGTCAATTTTATTCATGTTGTAGTTCATGACAAATTGATTATACCCCTCCGGCAACGATTGCAGGATAAGGTCCATTGCCAATTCTTGGTCCAGTGGAAATCCTAGTCTTTCAAGGTTCTCGACATACCCAATCATCTTGAGTACGTGAGTTCCTACAGGAGTTCCTTCTTGCATATTGCATGCAAATAGGGCTTTGGACACCTCAAACCGCTCGTGCCTAGCTTGCCCTTGATATAGTTGCTTTAGATGCTCAACCATATCATGTGCATTCATGTTCTCATGTTGCTTCTGAAGCTCAGAGTTCATGGTGGCAAGCATAAGGCATGATACATCAAGTGCATCATCCTGATGCTTCTTGTAAACATCCTTTTCGGCACGGGTGGCGGTAGCGACAGGTGCTTCTGGAAGAGGTTGCTCTAGGACGTACAGTTTTCGTTCTTGTTTGAGGGCTATCCTCAAGTTTCTGTACTGGTCTAGGAAATTAGCTCCGTTGAGCTTGTCCTTCTCCAGGACGGATCGCAAAGAGAGAGTATTTGACGTGTTAGATGATATGGTGATCTACAACAGTAAAATTATGCAAAAATAAGCATCATATCTAATTCATTTAATTAGACCTTTAATTAAATGATGCTCCCACTGAATCATAGAGCTTTGGTTGGGGCTAGTCATGGATGTAGGCAAACTCAATTTACCAACACTACTAGCTCCAAACCAAATAGCAATCATTATTCATGTGGGACAAGATCCATATTATACTTCATCTTGAGTTAGCATTGGCTAATCGCCCAAGACTTGGTATAATTAGGTAGGTAACATTTTACCAATTACATCTCATGCAACTCTTTGAAACAAAGGGTCAAGATCCACATTACACATCATCTTGAGTTAGCTTTGGCTAATCGCCCAAGACATGGAACAATTGTTCTCTTACACAATTTTCCCAACTTTTGGGATATGCCTCCAAGTTTCTCAATCTAATTGAGGGGACTTAGTTAAGTCTCACCCAAAGTTTGATAGCAGGACATCACAATTGTCCTCTCGCACTCTACCAAGATAAAATGTGTCACTTTACTTTGGCAAACCCATCAACAAATGATTGAGGTAGTTTATGAGTATCAAACTTTGGTAGGCATTGTTGGATCGAGAGAAAACGATAGAGGGGGGGGGTGAATATCGTAAATCGTTTCGGATTAAGAGAGAGAATGCACAGCGGAAAATTAACACGAAAACCAAACGCAAACACAGGGATTTACTTGGTTCGGAGTCACGGTCGGCTCCTACTCCAAGGCCCACGGTCCTTGACCGTTTACTGCGGGCAATACTATAATCGCGCAAAATCTTACAAACAGTTGTACAGAAGTAAGTGCAGTAAGAATACAATTAAGAATTGACTATTCGTTACCGACGCCCGGTGTAGATCGTTCTTCGGTGCGTAGGGTCGTCGTTGGCACTAGAATCTCGAGATGGAGGATTTCTGGAGCAGAGCGCCTGAGTTGAAGAGCGTATTGGCATTGGAAAACTTGTTGTTTGAAGCCTTGGGGTCGAGGGGCTATTTATAACCTTTTGGGGCGCCCTGAACGTTGGGGGCCCCCCCACGTGTCAGCAGATCCGAACAAGTCTCGGTCATCCCTTATCCCACTTGAATAGGGCTGAGAGTTGACTGGGGGCGCCCGGGTTGACTCGGTCCGCTGGCTTCTCGCTGGCTTGACTCTATCCGCTTCGTTGGCTTGAGCCCGAGGCGCCCGTGGAATCCGGGGCGCCCGGGAGCACGGGGGTGCCCGGGAGCATAGGGGCGCCCCCCCCCCCACTGAGCTTCCGAAGCATTCTCTTGCTTTACTTGTTTTGCTTTGACCTTGGGGGTGCCCGGGACCTCCGGGGTGCCCGGGACCTCCGGGGTGCCCTACTCAGCTGCTGCCTCTCTCCCTTGAGGCGTTCTGAGTTGCAGAGACTCGTTCCTTTGGTCCTGCATCTAGGGTTAGTTGCAAATACAATAAAACAAGAATATGTTATGATTATGCAGCCTTAGCTATCTTGGTTCTGTCTTTGGGTCACCAAAATGAAACCCTAGGTCTAACCGATGCCTACTGTTCCCTCGACGGGGAACGCGTCCTCACCTACTCCTCTCAGGAGAATTTACCTGTTGCCAACCGGCTCCTCCGGTTGGACTTTTGCCCAGCAGTTCTTCGCCAGGTGCCCAGCTGTCCTTCGCCAGGTCTTCAGTACCAAGCAGTTCTTCGCCTGGTACCTAGCTGTCCTTCGCTAGGGCTTTGTATCCTGGCATTCCTTCGCCAGGTGCCTAGCAGTCCTTCGCTAGGGCTTTGTATCCTGGCATTCCTTCACCAGGTGCCTAGCTGTCCTTCACTAGGGCTTTGTGTCATGAGATTCCTTCGCTAAGTGCCTAGCAGCCCTTCGCTAGGACTTTGTTTCCTGCACACTTAATGAGCGTGTTAGATAAACATAACATCTTAACTTTTGAATCATTTGCCATTATCAAAATACAGGTTCGACTTGGGTGCTGTCTGCACCAACAATCTCCCCCTTTTGATTTATGGCAACCCGATTCAAAAAGTTAAGTTAATCAAGACAGTTGATATAACAGTTTAGTTCCCTCCCCCTGGAAGGAATCTCCCCCTTGGTTTTTCAAAGTTTCGTGGGGTTTAAAAAATTTCTAAGTCAAAATGATGGAATTTATTTTTCAAAACTTAGAACATTTTTCAAACAAAGTTTTAGAAAACTTAAACAAAATTTGGTTAGGCACTTTGGAAAATTTATGCTTAAAAAAAAAATTCCAGTCAAAAGATTTCTATAACATTTTCTTATGTTTTAAGTTCTCAAAAAAAATTTTCAATCTCTTTAGTACTTTAGAGGCTTTATACTTAGAAACTTTTCTATTAGAGAAGTTTAGAAATAAGTACTTAGAGATTTTTGAACATAGCTTAAGTTTAAGTACTTAGAAAATACTTTTGAAAACAGCTTAGGTCAAGTACTTAGAATCAATTTTGAAAACACTTTAGATCAAGTACTTTTGAACCAGTTTTGAAAATAACTTAATTATTTTGAAAACAGTTTTGAAAAAGAACTTAGAGTAAGTACTTTTAAATAGTTTTGAAAAAAACTTAGCTTAAGCTTTTTGAAGAAAGGATAAAGTTTAAATTTTGAAAAAAATTTAAAGCTCTTCTCTCCTTTCCTAACTCTCCCCCTTTGCTATATATCAAAAATAAAGCAATAGCAATAAAAATAAATTACATGACAAAAGAATAATGTGCTATACTGAACCAATTCAAGATATAAACTGAACCAAAGCAATTTCAATTATCTCTTTAGGGTCCTGTCTAACCCATTTAGCTACTTACTAACTGTTATAAACAGTAATTTTCGCTAGGGTTAGTCAGGTTAAGTGTTCTGTTCAAGTTAGATTTTCTAAACTTGACACTTAACCTGATTGTTGTTTAATTTGTATTTAGAGCCCCAATTATTACAGATGCACTGATCTACATCTTGAATTAAGGCAAAGACCTAAGCATCTCAACCCATTCTAGGTTATCAGTCAAAAGTACCCTAAGGTGCTTGTGAGATGCTGGCTTCTAAATCTATAGGTGCATGCAGTTCTAGGGTTAGGGCCTAGGCTAAGTCCATTTGTGAAAAAGCCCTAGATTTGAAGGGAGTAGTTTTTAAAATAAAACTAAGTTGAAAAATTATTAAAGAGAAAAAGTTAAAAAGATTTTTAAAACTAATTAAAAGCTGATTTGAAATCAAATAAAGAAGTTTTAAAATTGTTTTATAAACTGATTTTCAAATCAAGTGAAGCAGTTAAAAAGACAGAAAAATAGAGTAAACCTATTCTACTAAGCATAATCCTAATAAAGATCAGATAATCATGAAAAAGCAAATAGTCAACTCCATACATCAGCTGGTATGAGAGGGAACCAGCACAGTCATACAAGTCAAACATGAGTCAACCCTACTAAGTAGGGGCAGTCAAACAGTCACTAGTACAATGCTAATCAAATCTGGAGGAGGGTCCAGGATGATCAGAAGAGCCTGGCTACCAGGATCGAAACAGCGCCAACATCTCGTGATATCGTGCGTCGCTAGTCTCTCTCTCGGCTCTGAGGGCATTCATGTACTCAGTATAATAGCCCTGATTTGCTTCCATTTCTTCAGCATGATTTGCTTCCACTTTCTCCCGGAGGCTCTGGACCTGTGTCTCAAGTCGTGTCACTCTCTCATACAGTGTCGGTGGTGGAGGCTCGTCTATGTGTTCTCGAACCTCGGCTACCAGATCTTCGACATCGACCTCAACATCCTCGTCAGAGTCGATCGGTGGTCCGGCTCGCTGGCGTCTCCACGACAAAACCCCGGTAGCCGAGACCTCTATACCAGCTAGGGAAAAGTTTCTAAATCCTATCTCATCGAAGTCAGTCATCGCGGTTATCTCACCATCGGTGATGTTACGACCGTGAAAATGAAGAATGGAAGTGATGATGTGGCAATAGGGGGTGCGTACCCGCCACTAAGTGGTAACACTGGACGCATATAGGATTGTGTGAAACATGTGTAGTCCAATGTCGATATCAAGATGGTGGATCAGTGCATACAGAAGGAAGGTATGAAATGGTCGCATGGCCGCGACGTCCCTAGTGGATAACGGTAAGATGCAGCGAACTAAAACTCTGTAAAGAGCATAGTCCTGGACCTGAAGGTCCATAGACTAAAATCATCTGGCTAAGGGGTTCCTAGCATCCCTATAGAAGTAGGAGTGTAGAGTATCTAGAGTAATGTGAGAGTAAGGAGCATCAAAAGGAGGATCCCTAGGAGGATAGCAGCAAAAGGTGGACTGGGAGAGTCATAGTCCAAGAAATCGGTTAAGCAAGGAGGGTGTGATTGTCAAGGGCATCCATTGAACAGTAGTGACAAACATAAGATCATCCTGTCTAACTATGTTATTATAGAATTCTGCACATAGAGATGTGTTAATGGGATGGGTGCAGATTACGAGGTTATCTAGTTGGTAAAAGTTGATGACGTTCATGGCTAGTAGACAAGATTGAGTGAAGAATTGTCTATTTAAGTAGCTCATTTTTATAGGCTTGTATGTCATTCAAGAAAACTTATTACAAAGATCTAAAGTTGGGAACCTAGGATCGGGACTAGGTTCGGTACCGGGGTCTAATCGGTTTGCTCGGCATTTTCTAAGATAAGAAATATGCATTTAAAGGAAGGAATTTATGAAACATAATTTTAAATGCGTAAGAAAATTATACCGATTAGCCGTTCGGGGAGGCATGGTCGAAGTTGAGGGAGCAAGAAGGTCACTTGGTCGCCTTGGAAGGAAAAGAGTTAGAGAGAAGAAAGGATTTGGGTGTGGCAAGATAAGGAGATTCGGGTGCCTTATATAGGCATTTTGGCTAGGGCGCCTGGGAGCTCCCGGGCGCCCGGGACATGGGTCTACTGCCTTTGGCAGTGACTTAAAGCTGGTTGGGGGCGCCCGTGATAGCCCGGGTGCCCTGGTCAGACTGGGATGGCAGCTTTGCTGCCTTGACCGATCCTAGGGGCGCCCGCAAGAGCCGAGGCGCCCTGGTTAGGGTGTTATGGCAGTTTTTGCCTTGAACGAAGTGACAGTTTTGTGGGGGGCGCCCAAGGAGTCACGGGCGCCCGGGTTAGGTTGGAATTGACACCTTTGATGTTTTGTTGACCATTTGACCATGGTTTAATTATTTTGACCATGGTATGACTACTGTGATCATGATTTGACTGCTTTGACTGCTTTGACTATGGTTTTTCTTCTTTGACTATGTTTTGACTACCCTGACCATGGTTTGACTAGTATTAGGTCAATGCCATTCTAAACTATAGGATTTAAAGTTTTGTATTTAAACAACAATGTAGGTATTAAATGAATTTTGATTATGTTAAATTTGACCATCTCACCCAATCTAGGGTTATCAATCACGTTTGCCTTATGGGTTTTGTGAGACAGGTTTTAATAGATAGAATTATTTTGAAAAATTATGATTTATTTTGAAAAACTTGAATTAATTTTAAAAACAGTTGATTTTGAGTTTATTTTAAAAAAATGTTTGAATCTATAATTAACTGAAAATTTGTGTTAGATTCGAATTTTACAAAGAATAATTTAAATTTGAATTTCAAAAATTGGCTTCCAGGTCTTGGCGAAGCACTAGGCCTTCTTTGGCTGTAGCCTTATTGGATCATCAACTCTTTCCTTGACAAAGCCTTTTAATGAAATTTCATTTTCAAAATTATTTTTTGAAATATTCTGGTCTAACTAGTTTGGGTCTTGGATCGGTAGCTTCGGCTAGTTTCACCAGTCTAAAGAGACCAAGTAGAATATACTTGACCTTATTAGAATTGGCTTCCCTAACGTACTATCATCTCCCGACACCCAATACTATGTTGTTCAAATTTCAGTTGAGTTGGTTCAGTCCTTAAACTAACCATTCCTAAGTCTAAGCATAATAAATTGCAGAAATTAAATAAACAAGCAATCATGCAATTTGAAAACAAGAATTAAAATTTATCTAACTATAAATATTATTTTTAATTTAGTTCCCCCTGGACTAAAGCCTCGGTAGTGATTCGGCAAGATGTGAATCTTGTCCTTGAGGATCCAATACTGATTTGATCCAGTTTGTTTATTCAGACATAGTTTGGGTACCCATGCCTGAACTTTAGATCAGGACTGGTTCAGTACAGCATAGTAGGATCTTTGTCTAGATTTTGTTCTATAGCCTAATCCGGATCGATTTAGAACCGACTTCTGTTTTCCAAGAATCATGTCAAGACCCTTGGAACCAGAAGTGAATCGTTCTATAGCTGATCTAAGGTCCTTGACCTGAGTTTTCAAGGAGGAGTTCTCTTTCTCAAGTTTTTCAACTTGAGTAGAGGTTCCTTCTTGAACCTTCTCAGTTAAGGATCTAGAGTCAGCTCTCTCTTTCAGGAGTTTTACTTCCTATCGGAGAGATTCGACTCAGAGTTTAGCTTTCGCCAAATCTCGAGAAAGATAGGAAATTAATTCATTTAACTGATTTCTTGAAAAACCACTTACAGTTATTTCGCCATCCTCTGAGAATGTAAGTTTGCCGTCGTCTGGCTCCGACTCTGACTCGATCTCGATTTCTTCTGAGGTGGTTAGTGCGAGCAGGTTTGACTGTGGGACCTCTTCTTCGGAGGAGGAGGAGGACTCGTCCCACGTTGCCTGATGTGTCTTCTTCTTTCTCGTCTTCTTTGTTTCCTTCAGGTTGGGGCATTCAGTCTTGTAGTGGCCCTTCTTCTTGCACTCGTAACAGGTCACGTTGGGTTTGTTCTTTTCATTTGAGGGTTCAGCTTGTTCTTCTTTTCTTCGGTTGGCTTTTCTTCTGTTGGTCTGGTTTTTTAGCTCTTTGTAGTAGTCCCGGGCTAGCCGAACCAGCTTAAGCTGATTTCCCTCATTGTCTTCTGAGTCTGAATCTGAATCAGACTCGGGTGCAGGTTGAGGCTTCTTTTTGGTTGTCTTTCCAACTTTACCTGCAACGAAAGCAATGCCTTTCTCGGCCAGATTGCAGTTAGTCTGCTCATGCAATTCTAATTCAGAAAATAGTTCATCTAATTTAATTTTAGAGAGGTCCCTTGAAACCTTGTATGCATCTACCATAGATGCCCACAAGGTGTTTCTCGGGAAAGCATTAAGAGCGTACCTTATCAGGTCACGGTTTTCTACCTTGTGACCGATTGTGTGTAGTCCGTTCATTAACTCTTGAATTCTGGCGTGGAGCTGGACTGCTGTTTCGTTGTCATTCATGTTGATCGTGTACAGCTTGTTCAGGAGGAGATCTCTCTTGCTGATTCGAGTATCTGAAGTTCCTTCGTGCAGCTCGATCAGCTTACCCCACAGCTCCTTTGCACTGTTGAATGGTCCTACCCGATTCAACTCTTCCTTGGTCAGGCCGCATCGAAGTGTCTGGGTTGCTTTGGCATCAGCTTCAATTTTTCTTTTCAGAGCGGTATCCCACTCAGCGTAAGACTGTGGCACTCCTTCAGCATTCTTTGGAATCTCCTGTCCGAACTGGATGATTATCCACATGTCCACCTGAGTTTTCAGGTGGACCTCAATTCGACTTTTCCAGTAGGAGAAGTCCTCCCCACAAAAAAGTGGTGGTCTGGCTGTGCTGAATCCTTCTTGCATGGTCATTTATCTGAAAATAAGAGTAAAAAGGAAAGAAATATCCCAAGACTTGGTCATGGATTAGTAGTGCGAGAAGAAAAATAAATTTTATCGAGGGGTGTTGCACCGTTCTCGATTAACGATAAAAATTCGTAAAAGAAAATAAAATTCAAAGAAAATCTGAAAAATTCTCAAATTGGTGGTTGCACCAAATTTGAGCTACACCGCTCTGATACCACCTGTTGGATCGAGAGAAAACGATAGAGAGGGGGGTGAATATCATAAATCGTTTCGGATTTAGAGAGAGAATGCACAGCGGAAAATTAACACAAAAACCAAACGCAAACACAGGGATTTACTTGGTTCGGAGTCGCGATCGGCTCCTACTCCAAGGCCCACGGTCCTTGACCGTTTACTGCGGGCAATACTATAATCGTGCAAAATCTTACAAACAGTTGTACAGAAGTAAGTGCAGTAAGAATACAATTAAGAATTGACTCTTCGTTACCGACGCTCGGTGTAGATCATTATTCGGTGCGTAGGGTCGTCGTCGACGCTAGAATCTCAAGATGGAGGATTTCTGGAGCAGAGCACCTGAGTTGAAGAGCGAATTGGCGTTAGAAAACTTGTTGTTTGAAGCCTTGGGGTCGAGGGGCTATTTATAGCCTTCTGGGGCGCCCTGAACGTTGGGGGCGCCCCCCCCCCCACGTGTCAGCCGATCCGAACAAGTCTCGGTCAGCCCTTATCCCACTTGAATAGGGCTGAGAGTTGACTGGGGGCGCCTAGGACTCAAGGGGCGCCCGAGTTGACTCGGTCCGCTGGCTTCTCGCTGGCTTGACTCTATCCGCTTCGTTGGCTTAAGCCCGGGGCGTCCGAGGCATCTGGGTCGCCCGGGAGCACGGGGGTGCCCGGGAGCATGGGGGCGTCCCCCCAGTGAGCTTCCGAAGCGTTCTCTTACTTTACTTGTTTTGCTTTGACCTAGGGGGCGCCCGGGACCTCCGGGGCGCCCTACTCAGCTGCTGCCTCTCTCCCTTGAGGCGTTCTGAGCTGCAGAAACTCGTTCCTTTGGTCCTGCATCTAGGGTTAGTTGCAAATACAATAAATCAAGAATATGTTATGATCATACAGCCTTAGCTATCTTAGTTTTGACTTTGGGTCTCCAAAATGGAACCCTAGGTCGAACCGACGCCTACTGTTCCCTCGACGGGGAACGCGTCCTCACCTACACCTCTCAGGAGAATTTACCTGTTGCCAACCGGCTCCTCCGGTTGGACTTTTGCCAAGCAGTTCTTCGCCAGGTGCCAGCTGTCCTTCGCCAGGTCTTCAGTACCAAGCAGTCCTTCGCTAGGGCTTTGTATCCTGGCATTCCTTCGCCAGGTGCCTAGCAGTCCTTCGCTAGGGCTTTGTATCCAGGCATTCCATCTCCAGGTGCCTAGCTGTCCTTCGCTAGGGCTTTGTGTCCTGACATTCCTTCGCCAGGTGCCTAGCAGCCCTTCGCTAGGACTTTGTTTCCTGCACACTTAATGAGCGTGTTAGATAAACATAACATCTTAACTTTTGAACCCTTTGCCATTATCAAAACACAGGTTCGACTTGGGTGTTGTCTGCACCAACAGGCATATCAAGTTGACTTAATTTAGATAACTATTTATCTAATCATGCATCACATCCACACATTACATATATCAATATATAAGCGATAAAACGTGACATGGTTATGGCCCGTATACTATGATCTTCTCAAGCCAATGAGAGGATCGATGGTCAACCTAGAGATAACATCTTCTCCAAGTGTATCCTTTGGTCGTCATGTGTCATCGGCTGTAACGACCCGAAAAATTTTCTCAATATTTTCTTTAAAATATTGATCATGTCTAGATAGTGATTGAGGAATCTAGAGATACTAGTACGAATTTTAGCCTAGTTATCCATGATTTTCCCATTTAAATTGAGAAGCTAAGTACTAATGGGTCTTATATGGGCTTTTCTAGTACCATGGTTATTAGAGAATTTTAGGTAGAATTTAATATAAATATAGATGGGTTTTAATTACGAATATTAGCATAATTATGGGTGAGTCTTAGGGGAATTTTCGAAATTAAAAGAAAAATAAAAAAATAAAATGAAGTAAAAATAAAGTGCATGCAACAAGGATTGAACCTTGGACCTAGTGTACCACCATGCATGTACTAACCAATTCACCTAGCAAGGGAGTGCTAGTAGAGGATGAAGTGGATTTTGGTTAAGGCTTAGGGAAAATGAAGAGTCATCAAGGGAAGAGATACCATGACTCTTCACTTGTCCTCCTTAATGTGGTATAAAGAAAATGAGAGAGGGGGGCATGGAAGTTACTTTTTCTTCCTTCTTCCAGCAAGTCCACTCTTCTTCCTCCTCCTTCCTCCTTCTAGCCGAAACCCACAAGGGGATTTTCCCTTTGGAAAAGCTCCACAAGAAGGCCTCATCTTCAAGATCTAAGGGTTTTCCACAAGGCTACAAGGGATAGGGGTAGCCTAAGGTCAAAGAATTTCTTTCGGTTCTCTATATTCAAGGTGAAAAATCAAGATAACCCAAGGTAAGACTCCCTCACCTGTGGTATGATAGTTCTCCTTGATGTTTATCATAATATGAAGTTTCGTTTGGGTTTTATGTTGAGAAAAACCATGAACTTGGCCCTATAACTTTTGGCCACCATGCTTTTGGGTTCAAAAATGATCTTAAAAATCTCACTCATGCTTTCTAATGTTTTCTCATGATGAATAAAGAATAAAATAGGATTTGGAGAATTTTTGCAGTACCCTAAGACCCTCTAGGGTTTCGGCCACCACCATGATTCCATGGTTAGGGTTGCATCTAACCCTTCAAGTATGTATCTTGTATATCCTCATGATACAAGGGAGGTTGAGGGTGATTTATGTGAATTTTCACATGGCCTTGTAACCCTACAAGTTTCGGCCAAGATGGGTTTTGGGACAAGGAGTTAGAGCTTACTTCATGTATGGGTTCCAATGGCTCCTATGGTATGGTATGGATGGTGTTAGATGATTAATTGGAAATTTTATGAATTTTTCCCATATACCCATGGCCCTTGCAAGTTTCGGCCAACCCCAAGAAGTAGGGCTAGGAGTTAGGGTTAGCCCTAATCATGAGCCCGAGTAGCTTCCTATGGACTTATGGGTAATGTGTGGTCTTTCCTTTCCTTATGCTATCTTACATGTCACTTGAATGATGGAACCCCTTCCTTACAAGTTTTGGCCAAGCAACTTGATTGGGGTTTAGGTGGAGTTAGGATTTCAAGAATGATTGTTTATGACTTATTATGATGTGTATATATATAGGTTCAAGCATGTGGTAGAAATTATGTTACCTATAACCCTAACTTTAAGTGTTATGTTCATGTTTGGTATGTTATGTTAGATGTCATGCTTAGTAGGGT
Source organism: Boesenbergia rotunda (assembly GCA_024364735.1). Taxonomy (NCBI): domain Eukaryota; kingdom Viridiplantae; phylum Streptophyta; class Magnoliopsida; order Zingiberales; family Zingiberaceae; genus Boesenbergia; species Boesenbergia rotunda. The sequence goes on from JAGFNQ010000530.1 coordinate 23,131, forward strand.
TTGTTCATGAATGTCTTATGTTCTATGTCATGCACTTAGATAGCACGTAGCATGTTATAGGAGTCCTACCCATGTATGCTTGTGATAGATACTATGCTTATGTATGCCATGCAATGCTTACCTTATGTCTCATGATCATGCAAGCTCTATGAATTAGGATGATGGTCTATGTAAACATGTCATGTTCTATGAATACAATGCAATGCTTACCTTATGTACCATGATCATGCAAGCACTGTGAACAAGAATGATGTTTTATGTAAGCATGCCATGTTTTATGAATAAAGATAATGCGTATGCCTTTAAGGCATAATGATGCTATGCATTAAGTATGAACGATGAAAGGTCAAGTATGCTTTATGTCATGCTTTATGTAACAAGGTTATGTTATGTTTAAATATGCTATGAGTGTCCTATGAATGATGAAGCATGTGAAGTTATTTTACTTTATGAATGGGCTTGTACCGGACCGAAGTATGGGTCCAAAGGATGGGCACCTTAAGAACGCCCCGGTTCTGGGACTACCGTAGCTGTCCTTACCCTAGTAGGTCGAGACTAGCTACCTCGTATTTACTTAGGGATGCGCGCATATGATGTATGTATGTGGTACAAGCCGGGGACCCCAATGATGTGATGATTATGTTTAAGTATTTAAAAGTATGAATTTAAAAATTAAGCATCCCTATGTATATACATTTTGACTCATGCATTCATTCATGTTATGCATTATGCCATGATGGAAAATGTTTATGTTTATGTTTTATGTTAAGAATTATGCCATGATAGAGAATGTTTATGATTATGTTTTATGTTAAGAATTATGCCATGATAGAGAAAGTTTATGATTATGTTTTATGTTAAGAATTATGTCATGATAGAGAATGTTTATATTTATGTTGTATGTTAAGAATTATGCCATGATAGAAAATGTTTATGGTTATGTTTTATGTTAAGAATTATGCCATGATAGAAAAATATTTTTTGTTTATGTTTGATGTTAAGAATTATGCCATGATAGAAAAGGTTTATGCTTATGATTTATGTTAAAGAACTATGCCATAATAGAAAATATTTTATGCTTATGTTTTATGTTTCTCTCTATGTCATGTATCATGCCATGCTAAGTATGTTTTATGTTTATATTTATGCCATGTATCATGTCATGATAAGTATATTTTATGTTTACATTTATGTCATGTATCACGCCATGTTAAGAATAATTATGTTTATATTTATGTCATGTATCATGTCATGATAAGTATATTTTATGTTTACGTTTATGTCATGTATCACGCCATGTTAAGAATAATTATGCTTATATTTATGCCATGTATCATGTCATGCTAAGTATATTTTATGCTCATGTTCTACGCTAGGAACTATGTCATGCTGAATGATTTTATATGCTTACGATTTATGTTAAGCACCAAGTTATGTTAATGTTTCGTGTGCATATGTTTATGTGACGAATGGTTTTAGTGAGTAGGAAAGGGTCTTACTAAGCCTATGTGCTTATAGTCTTATTTTCCTCATACCGCAGATCAAGCAAGAGGACAATAAGAAAGCGGCAGGAGGGGCAAGAATGAGTGTGTGGTATGACTTGGTCAAGGAAAGACATACTTACAAGTCTTATGCTAAACCTAGGATGGTGTTGTCAAGAACAATTTACGCTTGCTACTTATGTGCTTAATGGATGACTTATGTGACTGTATGACATGATGTTAAGTATGATGTTAATATGCTAAGTTCCATGTCACTATGATAGGAAAGATTGTTAGGTGCATGTATGTGTAAGTTTAAATTATTCCGCTGCAGTACGATGTTCACATGCCCTATGTATGTTAACGTAACGCCGCTTTACGAAAAAAAAAAGCGGGCGTTACAGGTTGGTATCATAGAAGTTGTCATCTCACTACACACACATCAAGCCTTCTTCCTACCGCTTCCAAGTAAGTACCTCTCTGCATACCTTATGATAGTAAGCACTTTTAGGATACTTTATGATTCTAGAATATGCAAGTATGAATGATACCTTATGATAGCAAGTACCTCTAGGATATGGAATATGAACGATACTTCACCTTATTCTTATGAAATCAAATACTTTAGAATTGGATATGCGGGTAGAGATAGAAAAAAAAATTTATTATTGTAACTATTAAGGTAAAGGAAACTGATTTTATCTTGTGTGCTTTTCTCTGTATATATTTGCGAATTGAAAAAAAAACTAGTTTTGCACTGGTTTTGTCAGTTTTGTACTGATTGTGTCATTTTTTTACAATTCCAGATGTTGCATGAGATCGGCACCATGAGTCGTTACCATGGGCGGAGTCGTGAGTTGATGGAGCAAATAGAAGAGGTGGAGTATAGTCCGGTCCTTGGGATCCAAGGCAATATGGGGAAGTTGGACCGACTATTCTGGAAACTCAAGCAGGAAGGGTTTCCAATCATGGATGACTATAGGATTGGAGCTCTGCTTCGTTTGTTGCCCAATCGTGCAAGAGAAGTTGCTTCTCAGATCTGGGGGTAGCATGGATGCCGTATCTCATATACGGAATTATGTAGGCAACTTCTTCACCATGAGTTTCCGGAGGATCTGGGGGACTCTGAGGAAGATCCCGAGATGTACGAGGAGGATCCCGAGATGTACGAGGAGGGTCCCGAGATGTACGAGGGGGATCCCGAGATGTATGAGGGGGATCCCGAGATGATTGAGGAAGATCCAGAGATGCTTGAGGAAGATCCCGAGATGCTCGAGATGTTTGAGGAAGACTCGATGCTTGAGGAAGATCCCGAGATACTCGAGATGTTTGAGGAAGACCTCGGGATGTTCGAGGAAGACCCCGAAATGGTCGAGGAGGTTCCCGAGATAGAAGAAGAGGATCCGATGGAAACGGTAGAAGATCCTGAGGCAGGCCAAGGGGAGATGAACGAGGGAGTGATAGTTACTGGTATGATATTTTTCATTATGGGTATGATGGTAACTCATCTATTTCATTGAGTTCGGTTAGTTTTTATGAACCAAGAAGGTCTAAGTTAGTCATAATACAATAACTCATCTATTTCATTGAGTTCGGTTAGTTGAAAATTGGATTTTCCGATCAAGAGAAATAAGTTGAATCTGAATTAATCAGAGGCGCATCGGAAGCTTAAAATGGCTAAGTCTTTTGAAGGCTTATTGGACGAATTAAATGAGTTTAATTTGCGAGGAGGCGGCTTGGTTTGGCCGGCCAAAGAGGGTCCCCACCCTCTTTGGTTTGGCCGGCCACAACAAGGAGGGAAACCAATTTATTTGGTTTGAATTATAAAATAAATCAAGCGCAATTTGTTTTATAAAATTATGGATAAATAAATTTATATAAAGAAATTTATATAAAGAAATTCATATAAAGAAATTTATATAAAGAGATTTATTTTCATGGAAATTAAAATAAACCTTAGATTGGTTTATTTTATTTTATAAAATCAATTATGAATTGATTTTTCCATGATAAGAAAAATTTATATAATAAATTTCTTGTGCAAATTTATTCCATAATAAAAGGGGAGATGTGTTTGTTTTATTATAAATTTAGTTATAATAAAACAAGGCATAACGGAATAATTCATAGGAAAATTTATAAGATAAATTTCTTATGAAAATTTATTCCATTAAAGGGGAGACTTGGCAATGGAGAGGCTACTATATAAAAGAACCAAGGCAAGACTTGAATTCCAATCAAGAGAAAAAGAAGCAAGCTCTCTCTCTCTCTCCTTCTCTCCCTCTCCCTCCTCTAGGGCCGACACCCTCTTCATCCTCTAGGGCCGGCGCACCTCCTAGGGTTGCCGTGAGCCTCCTCCACCAAGAAGGTGCCAAAGAAGAAGAAGAAGCGGGTCGCAACTCCTTCCTTTCCCGGATCTTGATTCCGTTACTTGGTGGTTAGTCTTCCATCTCCCTCTCTTGATATTCTTGTCGTGCCTTTGGAGAATCAAGTAGTTCTTGTCAGCACGAAACTCGTGGCTTTGCGAAGTCATCCCGAAGAGAACTCGGCGTGGACGCGAATAGAGGCGGAGCTTCCAAGGGACGCTACGGTTGGATCTCGTCCCTTTCTTCGAGTTACGCGAGCTACTAAGTAAATTAGTTTACTTTTCTGCAAAATTTTAATTTTTGATCATGTCTCCACAACTTAAGGTTGCATGCTAGATACGTGGTTAAAATAATTTAAGAAATTATTTATGCTAAACCTTCCGCTGCACGTAATTAAACTTTAAAATTACGAACCCGTATCCATGTCAACATGCACCCGGTCCCAACAGTGGTATCAGAGCCAGTTAGTGTTCGACATAATCATATAATTGTTGGTGCAGTTTGCACTAACGGTCAAACTCGGGTTTTGATGTATGACAAAGTGGTTAAAGTTAGGGTTGTTGGTTTTTAACCTCTTTACTAAGTGTGCAGGGTTGAAAGACTTAGGACCAGACACCAGGCTGAAGTCCAGGATGGTTGAGTCCTGGCGGGAAGTCCAGTTGGGTCCGCGGGACCTGACAACTGGCTGAAGACCAAGTTGGTTGAGACTTGGCAGGAAGACCAGGGTGGTTGACCCTTGGCAGGAAGACCAGGGTGGTTGACCCTTGGCAGGAAGTCCTGGTGGGTCAAGAAGTCAAGTAAAGCTGCACAAAAGGTAAGTGAGGTAAGTCACTGGAGGAGTAGGAGAGGACGCGTTCCCCGTCGAGGGAACAGTAGGCGTCGGTTCGACCTAGGGCTCCATTTCGGAGACCAAAGTCAGAACCAAGACAGCTAAGGCTGTATAATCTAACACTGTGTTTTATTGTGTTTTGGACTAACCATGGATGCAGGACCAAAGGAAGGAGTGTCTGCAGCTCAGATAGCCTCAAAGGAGTGAGGTAGTAGCTGAGTAGGGCGCCCGGAGTGTCCCGGGCGCCCCCAAGGGCCATACAAAACAGGTAACGCAAAAGAGGGTTCGAATACATGCTGGGCCGGGCGCCCCGGTGCTTCCGGGCGCCCCTGCTGCTCCCGGGCGCCCCCTGCTCTGCGGGCGCCCCCATGCACATACCTCAAACCGAACCCCTCGAAGCCAAGGAGATAGGACTTTGACCCGGTCAATCCGGGCGCCCCGAGCGCTCCGGGCGCCCCGGTTAAAGCGGATCCAGAGGATCAGACGCGACCGAGAGCTCTGCGGATCAGAGGCCACGTGGGGGGCGCCCCCGACGTCCCGGGCGCCCCCAGGCCCTATATAAAGGGCCCTCGACCCCATACTTCGTACAACAATTCTTCCAACGCCTCAAAGCTCTTCTACGCTCGCGCCTTGCTCCGAAAACGCTTCACCTCGAGCCGACGACGTCCTGCTGCCCCGAAAGAGTCGACCTACTCCGGACGTCGGTAAAAAGAAGAGCGTAATTTTTTTTAATACTTTATTGCATTTAATTACTTGAAAGTGTGGGGTTGTCATACTTTCAATTCTTTTGTACTCGCCTACTCTATCGGGGTTTACCGGTAGAGAGTTTTAGTGGATTGCCCAACGGAAAGGTCCGAGGGACCTGGGCCTTCGAGTAGGAGTCGCCGAAGGCTCCGAACGAAGTAAAACTACCTGTGTCGTTTGTATTGGTTTTTCGTTCGTGTTTTAATTTTTCCGCAGTGCACGCTTTTTAAAGCGCTCTGATTTTTTGAAAAAGTCACGTGATTCACCCCCCCCCTCTCACGTGCATCGATCCTACAAGTGGTATCAGAGCAAGGTTCGCTCTGTATCGGTGCAACCACCATAAGAGCCGGGCGAAATCCAGTTTTTTTTTGTTTTGGTTTTTCGCTACACATGATCTAAATTAGGTATTGTTGCCTAGATTTGGATTATTTTTTTCGTTCGTTTGGTTTTACTCGAATTTGGTGCAACACCATTTCGAGTCGCTCTTTCTCTCTCTTCTCCTTTTCCTACCACACTACTAATCCAAGACCTAGTCTTGGGACAAGTTTTTGTGTGGTCTATTTCAGATGGCTCAAGGTGAAGGGTTTAGCACTGCCCGTCCTCCACTCTTCAATGGGGAAGACTTCCCTTACTGGAAACGAAGAATGGAGGTGTACCTAAAGACAGACATGGATCAATGGTTCGCGGTGCAATCTGGCTACGAACCACCAATGGACGAGGGAAACAATGCACCACTGAAGCCTGACAGATGGAACCTTGATATGAAGAGAAAGGCCCAGACTGAGTACAAGGCGCAGAACACCCTCCAGTGCGGACTAACAAAAGAGGAATTGAACCGTATCGGCCCAACTGAATCTGCCAAAGAGCTCTGGGACAAACTGATTGAACTACATGAAGGCACCTCTGATGCAAAGGTAACAAAAAGGGATTTACTTTTAAATAAATTATTTAACATAAAAATGCAGGAAGGAGAATCTGCAAGCCAACTTCACGCCCGGATCAAGGACATACTAAATGGACTCCACCTAATCGGGCACAAACAAGAAAACAGAGACATCATAAGGTATGCTTTAAATGCTTTCCCTAGAAATTCACTATGGGCATCTATTATAGATGCTTATAAAATTTCTAGGAACCTTTCTAAAATTAATTTAGATGAATTGTTTTGTGAATTAGAACTGCACAAACAGACTAACGCCAAGGCCGAGAAAGGGTTTGCCTTATTTGCAGGTTCCTCAAAAGAAGGCAAGTCAAAGAAGAAAATTCAAGAATCAGAAGAAGAGTCAGACTCAGACCCAGATGATGAGGAGCAAATGGTCAACCTAGTAAGGAAGGTCTTCGCCAAAAAGAAAAGCCAGTTCTCAAGAAAGGATCTCCAGAGGATAATGAAGCCCACCAGCAGTGAAGACAAAAGTAAAATAACCTGCTTCGGCTGCAACAGAAAAGGACACTTCAAACACGAATGCCCCTACAAAAAGGAGAATCAACCCAAGAAGAATAAGAAGAAGAAGGCTCTTCAAGCCACTTGGGACGACAGCACAGACGACTCCGACGATGAACCACCAAGGAACTCAAACTATCTCGCACTAATGGAAACCGGACCCGGGTCAGACTCAGAGCACGACGAAGATTCCGAATACGAGTCGAGTCAAGAGATCGGACTCTTTTCGGACGACTCGACTAAGGTATATTTAGATTCAGTTAATCAAAAATTTTTTAAGATTATCTCTGCTTTAAATAAAAAATTGCTTGCATCTGAATCTAGAAATGACCAGCTCCTTAAGGAAAATCAAGACCTTAAGGAGCAATTAATTAATACCAGAACATTAACTGAACAAACTCAAAATCAAAAATTAATTGAGCTTGAAAATGAAAACTCAACCCTAAAGGGCGAAGTCCTAAAACTTAAGGATCTACTAGCAACTTTCACAACCCGATCCAAGAACCTTGACCTTATTCTTGGATCACAAAAGGGCATGTACCACAAATCTGGGATAGGATATAAATCAAGATCGACCCAAAGATCCTTTATCTCCTTTATCCACCCCCGCAAAAATCAACGAAAAGCGTGGGTTCCGAAAGCTTATCTAACAAAGAAAGTAGGTCAGAATCAATTTTATGTTCCAAAAAGGGACATCCATTACATTGACCCTAGACACCCAGTCTACAATTTAGGGGGAGGCTCCAAACTAGTTGGCACCTCAAAATCAGCCTTTGCCCAGGTGGGCACTTAGGACTAGCTTCAAAGTTAATTTGACTCTTGTACTATTTAGTACCAGGGTTTTCAATGAGTAAGTTAAAAGTCCAACTTCTTTAAGCAGCTTTGCATAGAAAATGGTTGTTGCTCCAATAAGGCTTCGGCCAAAGAAGGCCACTGTGCCTCGTCATGGCCTGGAAGCCAATTATTGAAGTGTACTTTTAAATTACTACTTGTTAAACTTGGATCTAACACAAGGTCAAGTTAACTTTTCTAAACAAACTCAAAATCATCTCACAAAATCATAGGACCCCCTTGATTGATGACTTAGACCGAGTGAGATGAATAAGGATAACCAAATTCAAATTATTGATTGATAACTCAACTTTCAAATTAAAATTCAAATTCAAAAATTCAAATTCAAATTCAAATTAAAAAATTCAAATTCAAAAATTCAAATTCAAATTCAAATTCAAATTCAAAAAATAAAATTCAAATTCAAATAAAATTCAAATTCAAAAATAAAAATCAAAATTAACATAACTCAAATTTAAAATTCAAACTCAAGTTTTTAAATCTTCTTAAATTTTTTTTAAAAATTCAAAAACTTAACCTAAGGTCTAAACCTTTTACTTAACTGTAGGAAAACAAATGGATCATTGACAGTGGATGCTCCAGACACATGACTGGGGATCCCACCAAATTTACAGAACTCAAGTACAAAAGACTAGGGACCGTTGCTTTTGGAAACAACGGTAAACTTAAGGTAATTGGCCTAGGCAATATTGAACTTGAGTCTGATTTCATAATAACAAATGTATTACTTGTTGAAAATTTCAACTTCAATTTACTAAGCATTAGCCAATTGTGTGACACTGGTTATAAGGTTAGGTTCCTATCCAATGAATGTCTGATCAAACACAATGACAACCCAAACATCACACTTAGAGGACTTAGGCACAATAACATTTATGAAATTAAGCTAACCTGTCCCTTAGAAAACTGCCTCTTAACCCATAAGGATGAGACTTGGCTCTGGCATAGGAGACTTTCACACACACACTTCAGAAAACTACCTAAACTAAATGGTTTAGTTAGAGGCCTACCAAAGTTATCTAACCTTGAGTCAACCTTATGTAATGCTTGTCAACAAGGAAAACAAACTAGGTCAACCCACAAACCAACTAATCAAACTCAAACCAAGTCAATTCTGGAATTAATTCACCTAGACCTATTTGACTCACATGGGGTTAAATCAATTAATGGGAACCTATATTGCCTAGTAATTATAGATGACTATTCAAGATTTACCTGGGTAAAATTCTTAAAAAATAAAGATGAAACTTTTGATACACTCACTCAATTTTGTAAATTAACAGAAAATGAAAAAGGGATTAAAATCAAAAGACTTAGGAGCGATAATGGCGGAGAATTCAAAAATTACAAATTTAATCAATTTTGTCTAGAAAATGGCTACCATCACGAATTCTCTTGCCCTAAAACACCTCAACAAAATGAAGTTGTAGAAAGAAAAAATAGAACACTACAAGAAGCAGCTAGAACAATGCTTAATGAATACAACTCACCTAAATACCTTTGGGCTGAGGCTGTTAGTACAGCTTGTTATGTACAAAATAGAATAACTCTAATTCAAAACCTAGGAAAGACCTCCTTTGAAATCTATTATAACAAACAACCTAACATTAAATACCTTAAAGTATTTGGATGTAAAGTCTATATCTTAAATACTAGAGAACACTTAGGAAAATTTACTTCTAAGGTTGAGGAAGGTATCTTTGTAGGTTATTCCCTTACCAGTAGAGCCTATAGAGTTTATAACAAAATTACCCTAAAAATTGAAGAAACTACAAATGTAAAATTTGATGAAAAATCTGACCCAAATAACTCTGATCAAACCACCTACCAACCAATTGACTTTGTTAGATCCAGTACTAACCCTGATGAAAGGTCAATTGAGGACCAAAACGATGATCTAACTGAACCCACACCTGAAACTGAACCTAACCAACCCAGAACTGTTCGAGTTAGCTCAGCCCACCCAACTGATCAAATCATAGGTGATCCAGAACTAAGGGTTCAGACTAGATCAGCCTTTAGAAATCTTAGTCAGATAGCTCTGATTTCCAAAATTGAACCTAAGTCTATAGAAGAATCCATACTTGACCCTGATTGGATCATTGCCATGCAAGAGGAGTTAGCTCAATTTGAACGTAGTCAAGTCTGGGATTTAGTACCCTTACCTAAAAACAAAAAGTTTATTGAGACCAAATGGGTTTTTCGAAATAAACTTAATGAACAAGGTGAAACAGTAAGAATTAAGGCTAGGCTAGTAGCTAAGGGGTTTAGCCAAGTAGAAGGTCTTGATTATGATGAAACCTATGCCCCTATAGCCAGACTTGAATCCATTAGAATGCTCTTAAGTTATGCAACCCATAAGGGATTTAAGCTTTATCAAATGGATGTTAAGTCAGTCTTCCTAAATGGCCTAATTAAAGAAGAGGTTTATGTAGGTCAACCCCCTGGTTTTGAAAGCTTAGAACACCCTGACTATGTCTTTAGACTTAAGAAAGCCCTATATGGACTTAAGCAAGCACCTAGGGCCTGGTATGAAAGACTGTCTAACTACTTAGTTTCAAAAGGTTTTAACCAAGGCAAAATTGACCCAACACTATTTGTTAAAACCCAAAAAAATGATATTTTTGTAGCCCAAGTATATGTAGATGATATAGTATTTGGCTCAACTAACTCAGACTTTTTACAAGATTTCACAACGATAATGGAAACTGAATTTGAAATGAGTTTAGTAGGTCAATTAACTTTCTTTTTAGGGCTACAAATAAAACAGACCAGTGAGGGTACCTTTGTCTATCAACAAAAATACACAAAAGAACTACTTAGAAAATTTGGAATGGATAATACAAAAGAGATTAAGACACCAATGGCTACCAATCAAACTATAGATAGTGACCCAAAAGGCAAACCTGTTGACCTTAAGTACTATAGAAGTGCTATAGGAAGCCTACTTTACTTAACTACAAGTCGACCTGATATTCTTTTTGCAGTTAGTATGTGTGCTAGGTATCAAACATGTGCTAAAGAGTCACACCTAACCCTAGTTAAAAGAATATTTAGGTACCTTAAAGGAATAGAAAGATTAGGAATCTGGTACGCTAGAACAACCCAGTTTGAGCTTATTGGATATTCTGACTCAGACTATTCTGGCTGTAAATTGGACAGAAAAAGTATCAGTGGTGGATACCAACTTCTAGGACCGTCACTAGTTAGTTGGTTTAGTAGAAAACAACACTGTGTTGCCTTATCCACCACTGAAGCTGAGTACATAGCTATGGGTGAGTGTGTAGCCCAACTACTCTCGATGATGCATACCCTAAAGGACCTTCACTTAGATTTTAAACAAGTCAAAATTTTTATAGATAACCTAAGTTCAATCAATTTAACCAAAAACCCAATCCACCACTCTAGGACCAAACATATAGAAATCAAACACCATTTTGTCAGAGATCATGTAAATAAAGGAGAAATTGAACTTAACCATGTTGAATCTAAGTCTAACCTAGCTGATATATTTACCAAACCACTTCCTGAATCTGAATTTAGCA
>JAGFNQ010000530.1:35159-52960 GCA_024364735.1 Boesenbergia rotunda
TCTATTAAGTCTTCAAAAGTCTTAGCCATTTTACGCTTCTGATGCATCTCTGAAAAATTCAGATTCGACTTATCGTTTGGCTCAACCAAACCTAATCTCTCTTGATTGGAAAATCCAATTTTCAACTCGTTTTAAATCCCTCAGATTACTCGTAGTGCGTGTGACTAAATAGGCTTTCGATTTATGTTGGTCGTATATAATTAACCAATTATAGAACGATCATGAGTGACACCTAGTAGTACATCATGATCCCTCAATTAATCGAAAGATCAACAGTTGACCTCAGAAACTATTCTGAAACCCATCAGCAGCTATAATGAATCGTGCCCCATTCCCTTCACCATCTTATACCCACTTGGTTAAGGACATGGTCTATGTGTGTCAGTCCCCACTAGGCTGACTACGTCACACTTAGCCCAAGTAATGTTTTCTCGTCCTACGGATTCTAATTACTCTCATGTATTTAATAGATTCATACTCTGAACATGTCATGCTCTGGCCAGAGGCTTCAAGTAACAATCTGATGATAGGCCTCGGGTATACATCTCCTCGCAAGGAGTGGTGAATCCTTTGTAGGCTGTTCAAACATCTTCGGGCACTTCGGCTTATACCCAATCATCCTGGGTCCACACCTCCTTGGAGATGCTTGCTTAAGATGTCAAAGTATAAGTCTCCATGACCACAATGACTTGAACACCGCAAGTCAAAGGAACATCGCACTTAAGCTGCAGTAAGAATTTCACTGACATATCTATTTGTAGACTACCATATGAAGTTTTACAGCCAGTCACTCCAATGATCTAGTTCCCTTAACTAGCATTCATGTTTATCTCCGGACATCCCAATGTCACCTGCCAGTGAGAATCAGCTGATTAGAGAATAACCCATGCTAGTCTCAACAGAATTGATAGTGTCCGTATTTATCAATTCATCGACTAGGGACAATTTCAATACTTCACAATTGCACATGTAGAGATAATCACTAGTTGTGAATTCATCACAAATTCTCTCATGCTGTGATTTATATTACGGACATTCAGTAAATGAGTTTAAGATCTCAATCAAATATATAAACATGTATACTCAACTAGTGAATATTTATTTATTAAAATAAATGATTATAATCATAAGGCGATTGCCTTAGGATATTTTTCTCATATCACTAACAAACTCCCACTTGGCCTAATGCCAATCGCTACGGTATCCAATACCACAGGCTCTAACATGATCCTCAAACTTGCTTTAAGGCAAGGCCTTAGTTAAAGGATCCGCTAAATTCCTTTCAGTGGGAATTTTCTCAATTTGTATATTATTCCTGCTTATAATCTCTCTGATCAGATGATAGCGGCGAAGCACATGTTTGGATCGCTAATGAGACCTTGGTTCCTTTGCTTGTGCAATAGCTCCATTGTTGTCGCAATAAACCGATATTGCTTATCAATGGTGGAACCACACCAAGTTCTGAGACAAACTTCTTGATCCAGACTGCTTCCTTTGCTGCTTTCGAAGCTGCAATATATTCCGCTTCCATGGTAGAATCCGCTACGGTGTCTTGCTTGGAACTCTTCCAACTTATTGCGTCTCCATTCAAAATAAATACGTATACGGACTGAGATTTGGAGTCATCCTTATCTGTATGGAAACTGGCATCTGTATACCCACGTATTACCATATCACCTTCTCCATATATTAGGAACACATCCTTAGTTCTTCTCAAGTACTTGAGGATTGTCTTGACAGCCGCCCAATGATCCATTCCTGGATCAGACTAGTATTTGCTTGTGACGCACAGAGCATACGATACATCAGGCCTAGTACATAACATAGCATACATGATAGATCCTATCGCGGATGCATAAGGAATCTTATTCATTCAAATCCTCTCGTCTTCTGTGCACGGACACATAGACTTCGAAAGGTTGATCCCATGCCTGATGGGAAGGTAACCTTTCTTGGATTCCGACATGCTAAACATTTCTAGCACTCTGTCTATATATGTAGACTGCGAAAGACCAAGCAACCGTTTTAATCTATCTCTATAGATTCTAATCCCAAGGATATAGGTTGCTTCTCCCAGGTCTTTCATGGAGAAAGTTTTGGGCAACCAAATTTTAACTGACTGTAAGACTGATATATCATTTCCTATAAGTAATATGTCATCGACATATAACACCAGGAATACGACTTCACTCCCACTAACCTTCTTGTACACACAAGGTTCATCAAGATTTTGTGAGAAATCAAACTCTTTGATTGTCTCATCAAAACGGATGTTCCAGCTCCTGGATGCTTGGTTTAGTCCATATATGGATCGTCGAAGCTTGCATACTTTGGTTTTATTGACCGATGTGAAACCTTCAGGTTGTATCATGTATACATCCTCAAGCAGGTTTCCATTAAGGAAAGCTGTTTTCACATCCATTTGTCATATTTCATAATCATAATGAGCTTCTATGGCCATGAGCATCCGAATGGATTTAAGCATAGCTACTGGCGAATAGGTTTCGTCATAATCAATTCCTTATTTCTGACGATATCCTTTTGCCACTAATCTAGCCTTAAAGGTAACAACATTACCTTCCATGTCGGTTTTCTTCTTGAAAACCCACTTGCACCCTATGGGCTTAATCCCTTCAGGTGGGTTAACCAAGTCCCATACTTGATTTTTATACATGGAATCCATTTCCGACTTCATGGCTTCAAGCCATTTATCCCTTTCTGAATTTTTCAAAACATCTTCATAACTGATAGGTTCGTCATTGTTAATGAGTAACACGTCGTTCGATTCACTTATGAGGAATCCGTATCTCTCTAGAATATTGCGTGTCTTATCAGACCTACGAAGAAGTGGTGATGTTTTAGGTTCAACTGATAGCTCATCATTATGAGATATTGGTTGTGGGTCTAGACTAGGTGTCTCTGTAATGTCTATTGGAGTTTCTTGAACTTCTTCAAGTTCAATTCTACTCCCACTATTTTCTTGTAAAAGAAAATCTTTTTCTAGAAATACAACATGTTTGAAACAAACACCTTTTGTTCCAAGGGATGATAGAATTGGTAACCCTTCGTTTTCTTAGGGTATCCAATAAATAGACATTTATCAGACTTAGCATCCAATTTGTCTAATACAGTCCGCATTACATAAGCAGGACAACCCCAAATCATTAGGTGAGATAAATGAGGTTTCTTACTATTCCATGTCTCATATGGAGTAGTAGAGACTACCTTGGTCGGGACTCTATTTAGCAAGTAAACAGCTGTCTTAAGCGCATAGCCCCAAAAGGATTTTGGAAGAGTTGCATGATTCATCATAGATCTAACCATGTCCATCAAGGTTCGGTTACGCCTCTCAGATACACCATTATGCTGTGGTGTATATGGCAAAGTCCATTGAGACAATATCCTATTGTCCCTAAGATAATCTTGAAAATTTTGACTTAAGTATTCACCACCCCGATCGGATCGATGTATCTTAATACTTTTGCCAAGCTGTTTCTCTACTTCACTTCTAACTCTTTGAATTTCTCAAAAGCTTCAGATTTGTGTTTCATTAAGAACACATACCTGAATCGTGAGTGATCATCGATAAAGGTAATGAAGTAGCTATAGCCTCCTTGTGCAAGAGTTGACATTGATCCACATACATCAGTATGTATTAGACCAAGCAATTCTCCCACTGGTTTACCTTTTTCGGAAAAGGGTAATTTGACCATCTTGCCTTTTAAGCATGATTCGCATGTATCAAATGAACCAGGTTCAAATGATTCCAGAATTCCACATCGGTGAAATTTGGTCATGCATTTCTTACTTACATGGCCAAGACGACAATGCCACGTATAGGAGTTTATTTGATTATCTATTAGGGCACGTTTGTTGCTAACTTCGATATTGAAAACGTCACCGGATAAATCTAACGTGTAGATACCATTGCATAAAGTTTCAGTCCCATAAAGAACACCATTTAAAGTTATGTAACAGCAATTGTTACTAAAAGTTAAATGGTAACCCTTTTCATTCAAGCATGAAATAGATACAATGTTCTTTATTAACGAAGAAACAAAATAACAATTATCCAATTCTAAGACAAGTCCAGTAGGGAGCTTTAGCAAATATGTTCCAATGGCAATAGCATCAATCTTTGCTCCATTTCCAACTCACAAATTCACTTCTTCCTTGACGAGTCTTCTTCTATTCCTTAGCCCCTATATGTCATTACATATATGTGACCTACACCCAGTATCAAGTACCCAGGTGTACGAGGAAATAGAGTGACATTCAATAACGAAGATGCCTGAAGAGGATGGGGCATTGGATGCCTTCTTCTTCAAGGTCTCAAGATAAACCTTACAGTTTCTTCGCCAGTGGCCCTCCTTGCCGCAGTGATGGCAAGTGGCTTTTGGTGCCTTTTCAATCCTTTTGGCCTTAGTTAACTTATTGGTGTCCAAAATGGAACGCAAATTCAAAGAAGACATGATCAGGTGATTATCCTAGAAATACAAATTGAGGTTATGTGATGAGAATGATAAAGAATGCATCAATATACATTAATTAAATCCTATTTATTTTTCGAATTGAATAACCCTTTTTATCAATTCGGGAGATCGTAGGAACATCTCCAAATAGGTTAATATCCAACCATAGATAAAAACAATCATGGCTAGAGTCCATCAAGTTATTCTTAGCTATGAAGGTAGGTAATTATACGGATTACATATTATACATATGTAACAATCAATTATGCTATCAACTAATTGAATGTTTGCATATATCATTGGGCTGTTAACTCATTAACAAGTATGCAACAATATACATAGCACCCAACTACACCTCTCTTTACATTGACCTTGGTTGTGGCACAACAAATCGATGCTCCAAGCTTAAGGCTGACCCATTAATCAAGAAATAGTTTTATCAACCGTTTAGTCAGGCTTGGATGTGTCCAACAACCAAAACTAAGGATTGACCTCTGACTCCAACTATATTAATCATAAACTAATTCCATGGTTTGAACATGTTGAGGTTCAAGCCGGGCATGAATGTGTCCATCAACCCAAACAAGAAACAAAACTCTGGTTCTAACCATATTAATGGAAGGTGTTGGCCTTAATATTTTGTAAGGGGTTTTGGGTATCATCTTTTTCTTTTAAGCACATTCATGACATATAATTATGTCATGTACTAACGATTTCCTTAATAAAGTATGTATGTGACTTAATTTATCAAGTCTCATTAATTGAATTAGGAACCGGATTTCCTAATTCTAATTTCATACTTTATTCATGGAATTGTTTTGGGAAACAATTTCCTAAATTATCATAATCAATTTCGGAAATAATATGTTTAAGACTTTGATTTCTCTAAATCAAATCTTATTAAATTAAGAGACAGATTCCCTTAATTCAACCACATATTATTTTCATGAAAATCTTATTTAAGGAAATATACTCTATAGGAAATAATTTTCCTAATTAATTTTGGAGACAATAATATGTAAGAGCATCACCTCATAAATCAAATAAGGAAATTATCATTTGAGAATCACCTCAAAATTTCCAAGATTTGATCACATATTTATTTATGGAAAATTAATATCAATAACTTAATTTGGACGGCTCCCTGAGGCTCAATCTAAAATAAGAATTTATTGATAATATAATTTGGACGGCTCCCCGAGGCTCAATCCAAATTAAACATTTGACAGTTTAAATTCAATTTAGGAAATTTAATTAAAACAACTAACTTTAATTTGGACGGCTCCTCGAGGCTCATCTAAAATAAAGAATTTTGTAAGTAATTTAATTTCTAATTATGAATTTAAATACCAATTAATATTCCCATAATTTGTCTAGACTTTTTTGAAAGAAAGTGCCCAAAATTATGAACTTTTCATAAATGGAAAGTTTCCAAAAATAAAAGGTTTTCAGAATAATTATATGTTTCTGGTACAAAGAAAACTTACGTATTTCCAAAATTGGAAAATTTCCAAAAATAAGAAATTTCCAAAATTGGAAAGTTTCCAAAAATGGAAAGTTTTCACAATTATCATAAAATTTCAAAAACAGAGGTATTTCAAAAGTTTACGAAATTTCATGAGGATTTCCAAACCTTGAAATTCCTAAATCGGAAATTTACCATAATTGGAAAGTTTCCATAATTGGAAAATTTTCCAAAATTAAGATCATGACAAAGATTTCCGCAAAATAATTATATGATTATGTCGAACACTAACAGGCTCTGATACCACTGTTGGGACCGGGTGCATGTTGACATGGATGCGGGTTCGTAATTTTAAAATTTATTACGTGCAGCAGAAGGTTTAGCATAAATAATTTCTCAAATTATTTAACCACACATCTAAGCATGCAACTTTATCTTGTGTAGACATGATCATATATTTAAAATTTTGCAGAAACGTAAACTAATTTACGTATTACCTCGTGTAACTCGAAGGAAGGGACGAGATCCAACCGTAAGCGTCCCTCGGAAGCTCCGCCTCTATTCGCGTCCACGCCGAGTATCTTCGAGATGACTTTGCAAAGCCACGAGTTTCGTGTTCTCGAGAACTACTAGATCCTCCGAGAACGCGATAAGAAAACCAAGAGACAAGTAATCACATCGGAAAAACTCATAACCAAGGTTGGCCGGAATCACAATTCCGACGAGAAGGAGGAAGATGGCTTGCGCCCAATCCCAAGGTGATGATGGCTGGAGAGGAAGATCGTCCCAACGGAAGAACTTCGTCGCCTCGGTGCTTCTCCTTGTGCTCACGGCAAGAAGAAGGGAGAAGAGCCTTGTGGCCGGCCAAGAGGAAGAAGGGAGGAGAGGGAGAGAGCCCAGGTAAGAATACTTCGATTGATTTCCAAGTCTTGCCTTGGGTCCTTTATATAGTGGTCTATCAACCGCCAAGTCTCCTTTTTCTTATGGAATAAATTTTCTATGACTTATTCCATCATGCCAAGTTTTATCATATTTTAATTCATGACAAAAACCGACCAAGTCTCCTTTTTTCTTATGGAATAAATTTTCATATCATGGTAAATCAATCCATGATTGATTTTATAAAATAAAATAAATCAATCCATGGTTCATTTTAATTTCAATGAAAAATAAACAAAATCTAGGTTTATTATATAAAAATTTATATCATCCATAATTTTATAAAACAAACCTCTCAATTGGTTTATTTTATAAATTGAACCAAAACTTGGTTCTCGCCCTTTGTTGTGGCCGACCAAGCAAAGATGGTGGAGACCCTGTTTGGCCGGCCCATCCAAGCCACGCCCCAATGAATTAAACTCATTTAATTCATCTATTAAGTCTTCAAAAGACTTAGCCATTTTACGCTTCCGATGCGTCTCTGAAAAATTCAGATTCGACTTATCGTTTGGCTCAACCAAACCTAATCTCTCTTGATTGGAAAATCCAATTTTAAACTCGTTTTAAATCCCTCGGATTACTCGTAGTGCGTGTGACTAAATAGGCTTTCGATTTATGTTGGCCGTCTATAATTAACCAATTATAGAACGATCATGAGTGACACCTAGTAATACATCATGATCCCTCAATTAATCGAAAGATCAATGGTTGACCTCAGAAACTATTCTGAAACCCATCAGCAGCTATAATGAATCGTGCCCCATTCCCTTCACCATCTTATACCCACTTGGTTGAGGACATGGTCTATGTGTGTCAGTCCTCACTAGGCTGACTACGTCACACCTAGCCCAAGTAATGTTTTCTCGTCCTACGGATTCTAATTACTCTCATGTATTTATGAGATTCATACTCTGAACATGTCATGCTCTGGCCAGAGGCTTCGAGTAACAATCCGACGATAGGCCTCAGGCATACATCTCCTCGCAAGGAGTGGTGAATCCTTTGTAGGCTATTCAAACATCTTCGAGCACTTCGTCTTATACCCAATCATCCTGGGTCCACACCTCCTTGGAGATACTTGCTTAAGATGTCAAAGTATAAGTCTCCATGACCATGATGAATTGAACACCGCAAGTCAAAGGAACATCGCACTTAAGCTGCAGTAAGAACTTCATTGACATATCTATTTGTAGACTACCATATGAAGTTTTACAGCCAGTCACTCCAATAAACTAGTTCCCTTAACTAGGATTCATGTTTATCTCCGGACATCCCAATGTCACCAGCCAGTGAGAATCAGCTGATTAGAGAATAACCCATGCTAGTCTCAACAGAATTGATAGTGTCCGTATTTATCAATTCATCGACTAAGGACAATTTCAATACTTCACAATTGCACATGTAGAGATAATCACTAGTTGTGAATTCATCACAAATTCTCTCATGCTGTGAATTGTATTGCGGACATTCAGTAAATGAGTTTAAGATCTCAATCAAATACATAAACATGTATACTCAAATAGTGAATATTCATTTATTAAAATAAATTCTTAGAATCATATGGCGATTACCTTAGGACACTTTTCTCATATCACTAACTGAGTGCTGAGAGAAGTGTACTCGGGAAGAGAAACCCTAGGTGTGTGAGTAGGGCAGTTGAGTGCCACTGGGGTAGTCGACTGGTTGAACTCACAGAAAGGGTCTGGCCACTAGACTAGTCGACTGCCCAGGGAGCAGTCTACTGGTGACAACCAAAATTCGAACGTTAGGCGTGTAACAGTCAGATTTTGGTGGGGGCAGTCGACTGCCCTTGGTGGCAGTCGACTGGTGGCGAGTTATAAACCTAGGGTTCTATTTAAAGAGGACATCGTGGAGGCTGAGACTCTTGACGAATCTTGTCTTGGTTAAAGGTAAGATAGTAGTCTTTGTGCTCAGAGGTTTTGCTTGGGATTGTGGCGAGGTTTCTCCACCCACAAGGAGTGATGAGGGCTAGCCGGAGGTTATCCGGGGATTGATCCATCGACGGATTCTTGGATTAGTCACCCGTCCAGGGTGGATACCAAGTAAATCTTCCTTGTTAGCATTGGTTAGTTTTGTCTTATTATTTTTATTGTATATTCCGCTGCGCAAACTAACAACGTAGGTGAAAAGAATCGAAGAAATGATATTCACCCCCCCCCCTCTAGCGTACGGAATCGATCCTACAATTGGTATCAGAGCAAATGACCTCTCTTGATCGGACTAACCACCGAGGGAGCACACGCTAGAGGAAAAGAATCATGGAAGATAAATTTGGGGATGATATCTACACTCTACCGGCCTACGATCATCAAGATTTCGACTTTTGGAGGGCAAGAATCGAGACTTGGTTCGGAATGGAGTGGGCATGTAGAATTGCGTTTGAAGAGCCCTTCGAGATTCCTAAGGATAACCATAGGAAGAAGATTAGGCCTAGATATTGGAATCAAGAACAACAAGCACAATCAAAAGCCAATTAGAAGGTAATTAGCATTTTGGTAAATATTTTGCCTAATAACATTTTGAGTTGTGTAGGTGAATATAAAGATGCACATGAGTTATGGAAAAAGGTGGTCGAATTCAATGAAAATCCTACACGAGTCCAACTAATAGAAGATCCCGATGAAGTGAGCTCCATGATTCAAGAAGAGGAGAAAATTGAGTCATCTACATCTTCAAGTGAGGGAGAGAGTGAAAGATCATCAACCTCCTCAAGAGAAGAAGAAGAGGTATCGATCTCAAGAATTGAGGGGGAGGAGAGACCCTCATCTATACCAGAACAAGAGGAAGGATCCTCTTCATCCAAGGTTGAAGAAGATGTCAACCTAGCCTCTACCTCCACCAAAGCCAAGAGAAAGGAGCATATTTTATGCTTTGGTTGCAACGAAAAGGGGCACTACAAAGATAAGAGTCCAAATGGTAAGAAGGAGGTACTCTCTAAACCCGGGTCCATTCAATTTAAATCTAACATGAATTGTAGGAATGGAGAAGCCCAATCTAAAAAGAAGAAGATTAGATGCTTCACATATGGAGAATTAGGGCACTACCATACCAAGTGCCCAGAGAAAGGTGAAATAAAGAAAATGGAGCATCTAAGGAGATGGGAGAAGGAGGAAAGAAAGAAGCAAAGATCACATCAAGGGGGAACTTCAAGGGTATGGGAGGTAATTCCTAACACTAGATTAAAATGTAATTCAATTTCAAGTTCCTCATTGCATTTTAAAAATAATGTTAATCATCCCTCCACGCATGCTAGTTTTAATGAGAAATGCTTAATGGTGCATAATTTTGTATTTAGATATAATGATAGGTCTAGGGATAACAAGGTAGATCACAACTCTAGGAAAAACATGCATAATGATAGACTCCAAACCTCTAGACCTAAGGATCATGGTACTAATCACAAGAAGGGAAGGAATGTGCTTAGAAAGGAGGTTAGGTCTAGGAATGTCCAAAGTGGACATATGGACTCCAAAGTTAATGTTCTAGAGAGGGAAAATCAAGTCTTGAGGGCAAGACTTGACAAACTAGAAAAGACCCTAGAAAGATTAACGGTTTGATCAAAGTGTCTAGACATGGTGTTGGATAGTCTAAAACGCAACTATGATAGATCAGGGTTGGGATACCGATCTAAAACCTTCAAGGCCAACAAAAAGAAGTATGTCGGGGAAGCATATAATCTTGGCAAGAAGGAGAAGACCAAAAATGGCAAGGGGGTGCTATTTGAGAGTAAAAGGAACAACTTAACCAAAGACAAGGTGTCTAAGGTTAAGAAGGTTCATTTTGTAGGCCAAGAGTCATAGGGGGCACACCGGTATGGTCTAGTGTGGGTAGAGTCTCCTAGGGAGATGGCTAGGGCTCAAAGCTCAAGAGGGAGCTCTAGGAGCCTTTAAGGTTCATGGTAAATGGATCTCAAGAGTTTCTCTCCTAGGAAATTAGGTGAATTATGCCAAAGAGGGTTGGAAGACTTGGGTAAGTCTTAATCCTAGGTTTTGGCACATTAAAGAGAGAATTTAAGGAGGAAAAAATTGAAAATGAAGTTATAATTGATAAAATTAGGTTTTAATGGGTAAATGCCATGTAATTCAGTGCTAGAAATGAATTTTGGTCAAGTATAAGAGGATACATTAAGGAGAAGTCGAAATTAAAACTTTTGGAAAAGGTTCAAATGATACAATTTAGGATAAGTTGAGTTTCATGCCAATCTTGGGGTCCGGAGTACATTTGTTTGGAAACGTATTTTTCCCAAGTAAACATTGACCCTACAAATCTCCCAACGAAATTTTATAATTTTTGGAGATTTGTGGAATTAACTAGACATTACTGAAATTGGGCTGAAAACTTGAAATTTAGGTATCAGTCGACTGCCCTGGGGGCAGTCGACTGATCCAAGTGAATTTCAGCCCAGAGTCCTTTCTGTTCGATTTGCCAGTCGACTGCCCATTAGGTTTCAGAATAAAAGGTTCTTAGATGATAGGATATGACCCTAACATTAAAATCCTTAATTATACTCCTTGAACATAGGTTTGCCTCATCATTTAATAGTGATTATGTGGAATGAGGCTATATGGATATCAAGGACTTTATGGAAAATTGATGAGTGCAAATTTGAATTATAGGATATGGCTTTGGGATAAAAGACTTGATTATGATTTCATATTCCTTGAATAGAGTGTTACCCCATGATTTAATAAGGCTTTATTGATATTTTGAAAATCAAGGAAGATTGATAAGTGAATGTTTATCTAGGGTTAAGAGATAAAAAGAGGAGGCTTTCATCTTATTAAGGATATGGGAAAAGAAAGAATTGAGAACAATTCCTTGTGTAAATTGATGATGGTTAGAATTGACAAACACAAAGAATCATAAATAGAGTTCAAGATTGATACAAAATGCCAAACCTTTTAGGAAATTAGATTGTATCAAAAGTCAAGCACACTTGATATTTTCATGGAATCATATTTTTCTAGGATAGGGTATATCCTGTTAGTGATATGAGAAAAGTGTCCTAAGGCAATCTCCTTATGATTGTAATCATTTATTTTAATAAATGAATATTCACTATTTGAGTATACAAGTTTATGTATTTCATTGAGATCTTAAACTCATTTACTGAATGTCCGCAATACAATTCACAGCATGAGAGAATTTGTGATGAATTCACAACTAGTGATTATCTCTACATGTGCAATTGTGAAGTATTGAAATTGTCCCTAGTCGATGAATTGATAAATACAGACACTATCAATTCTGTTTAGACAAGCATGGGTTATTCTCTAATCAGCTGATTCTCTCTGGCTGGTGACATTGGGATGTCCGGAGATAAACATGAATGCTAGTTAAGGGAACTAGTTCATTCGAGTGACTGGCTGTAAAACTTCATATGGTAGTCTACATATAGATATGTCAATGAAATTCTTACTGTAGCTTAAGTGCGATGTTCCTTTGACTTGCGGTGTTCATGTCATCTTGGTCATGGAGACTTAAACTTTGACATCATAAGCAAGCATCTCCAAGGAGGTGTGGACCCAGGATGATTGGGTATAAGTCGAAGTGTCCGAAGATGTTTGAATAGCCTACAAAGGATTCACCACTCCTTGCGAGGAGATGTATACCCGAGGCCTATCGTCGGATTGTTACTCGAAGCCTCTGGCCCGAGCATGACATGTTCAGAGTATGAATCTCTTAAATACATGAGAGTAATTAGAATCCGTAGAACGAGAAAACATTACTTGGGCTAGGTGTGACGTAGTCAGCCTAGTGGGGACTGACACACATAGACCATGTCCTCAACCAAGTGGGTATAAGATGGTGAAGGGAATGGGGCACGATTCATTATAGCTGCTGATGGGTTTCAGAATAGTTTCTGAGGTCAACCGTTGATCTTTCGATTAATTGAGGGATCATGATGTATTACTAGGTGCGACTCATGATCGTTCTATAATTGGTTAATTATAGATGGCCAACATAAATCGAAAGCCTATTTAGTCACACGCACTACGAGTAATCCGAGGGATTTAAAACGAGTTTAAAATTGGATTTTCCAATCAAGAGATATTAGGTTTGGTTGAGCCAAACGATAAGTCGAATCTGAATTTTTCAGAGACGCATTGGAAGCGTAAAATGGCTAAGTCTTTTGAAGACTTAATAGATGAATTAAATGAGTTTAATTCATTGGGGCATGGCTTGGATGGGCCGGCCAAAGAGGGTCTCCACCATCTTTGCTTGGTCGGCCACAACAAAGGGCGAGAACCAAGTTTTGGTTCAATTTATAAAATAAACCAATTGAGAGGTTTGTTTTATAAAATTATGGATGATATAAATTTTTATATAATAAACCTAGATTTTGTTTATTTTTCATGGAAATTAAAATGAACCATGGATTGGTTTATTTTATTTTATAAAATCAATCATGGATTGATTTACCATGATAAGAAAATTTATTCCATAAGAAAAAAGGAGACTTGGTCGGTTTTTATCATGAATTAAAATATGATAAAACTTGGTATGATGGAATAAGTCATAGAAAATTTATTCCATAAGAAAAAAGAGACTTGGCGGTTGAGAGGCCACTATATAAAGGACCCAAGGCAAGGCTTGGAAATCAATCGAAGTATTCTTGCCTGGGCTCTCTCCCTCTCCTCCCTTCTTCCTCTTGGCCGGTCACTAGCTTCTTCTCCCTTCTTCTTGCCGTGAGCACAAGGAGAAGCACCGAGGCGACGAAGTTCTTCCGTTGGGACGATCTTCCTCTCCGGCCATCATCACCTTGGGATTGGGTGCAAGTCATCTTCCTCCTTCTCGCCGGAATTGTGATTCCGGCCAACCTTGGTGGTGAGTTTTTCCGATGTGATTACTTCTCTCTTGGTTTTTCTTGTCGCGTTCTCGGAGAATCTAGTAGTTCTCGAGAACACAAAACTCGTGGCTTTGCGAAGTCATCCCGAAGATACTCGGCGTGGACGCGAATAGAGGCGGAGCTTCCGAGGGACGCTTACGGTTGGATCTCGTCCCTTCCTTCGAGTTACGTGAGGTAATACGTAAATTAGTTTACATTTATGCAAAATTTTTATATATGATCATGTCTACAAAAGATAAAGTTGCATGCTTAGATGTGTGGTTAAATAATTTGAGAAATTATTTATGTAAACCTTCCGCTGCACGTAATTAATTTTAAAATTACGAACCCGCATCCATGTAAACATGCACCCGGTCCCAACAGTGGTATCAGAGCTGGTTAGTGTTTGACATAATCATATAATTGTTTTTGCGGAAAACTTTGTCATGATCTCAATTTTGGAAAATTTTCCAATTATGGAAACTTTCCAATTATGGTAAATTTCCGATTTGCGAATTTCAAAGTTTAGAAATCCTCATGAAATTTGGCAAACTTTTGAAATACCTCTGTTTCTGAAATTTTATGATAATTGTGAAACCTTTCCATTTTTGAAACTTTCCAATTTTGAAATTTCCTATTTTGGAAATTTTCCAATTTTGGAAATACGTAAGTTTTCTTTGTACCAGAAACTTACAATTATTCTGAAAACCTTTTATTTTTGGAAACTTTCCATTTATGGAAAGCTCGCAATTTTGGGCACTTTCTTGCAAGAAAGTCTAGACAAATTATGGGAATATTAATTGGCATTTAAATTCATAATTAGAAATTAAATTATTTACAAAATTCTTTATTTTGGATTGAGCCTCGGGGAGCCGTCCAATTTAATGTTAGTTGTTATAATTAAATTTCCTAAATTGAATTTAAACTGTCAAATGTATAATTTGGATTGAGCCTCGGGGAGCCGTCCAAATTATATTATCAATAAATTCTTATTTTGGATTGAGCCTCGGGGAGCCGTCCAAATTAAGTTATTGATATTAATTTTCCATAAATAAAATATGTGATCAAATCTTGGAAATTTTGAGGTGATTCTCAAACGATAATTTCCTTATTTAATTTATGAGGTGATGCACTTACATATTATTGTCTCCAAAATTAATTTGGAAAATTGTTTCCTATAGAGTATATTTCCTTAAATAAGATTTTCATGAAAATAATATGTGGTTGAATTAAGGGAATCTGTCTCTTAATTTAATAAGATTTGATTTAGAGAAATTAAAGTCTTAAACATATTATTTCCGAAATTGATTATGATAATTTAGGAAATTGTTTCCCAAAACAATTCTTTGAATAAAGTATGAAATTAGAATTAGGAAATCCGGTTCCTAATTCAATTGATGAGACTTGACAAATTAAGTCACATACATACTTTATTAAGGAAATCGTTAGTACATGACATAATTATATGTCATGAATGTGCTTAAAAGAAAAAGATGAGACCCAGAACCCCTTACAAAATATTAAGGCCAACACCTTCCATTAATATGATTAGAACCGGAGTTTTGTTTCTCGTTTGGGTTGATGGACACATCCATGCCCGGCTTGAACCTCAACATGTTCAAACCATGGAATTAGTTTATGATTAATATAGTTGGAGTCAGAGGTCAATCCTTATTTTTGGTTGTTGGACACATCCAAGCCTGACTAAACGGTTGAATGAGCTCCAACCATATTAAAACTATTTCTTGATTAATGGGTCAGCCTTAAGCTTGGAGCATCGATTTGTTGTGCCACATCCAAGGTCGATGTAAAGAGAGGTGCAGTTGGGTGTTATGTACATTGTTGCATACTTGTTAATGAGTTAACAACCCAATGATATATGCAAACATTCAATTAGTTGATAGCATAATGTGATAGTTACATATGTGTAATATGTAATCGGTATAATTACCTACCTTCATAGCTAAGAATAACTTGATGGACTCCAGCCATGGTTGTTCTTATCTATGGTTGGATATCAACCTATTTGGAGATGTTCCTACGATCTCCCGAATTGATAAAAAGGGTTATTCAATTCGAAAAATAAATAGGATTTAATTAATGTATATTGATGCATTCTTTATCATTCTCATCACATAACCTCAATTTGTATTTCTAGGATAATCACCTGATCATGTCTTCTCTGAATTTGCGTTCCATTTTGGACACCAATAAGTTAACTAAGGCCAAAAGGATTGAAAAGCACCAAAAGACACTTGCCATCACTGCGGCAAGGAGGGCCACTGGCGAAGAAACTGCAAGGTTTATCTTGAGTCCTTGAAGAAGAAGGCATCCGATGCCCCATCCTCTTCAGGCATCTTCGTTATTGAATGTCACTCTATTTCCTCGTACACCTGGGTACTTGATACTGGGTGTAGCTCACATATATGTAATGACATACACGGGCTAAGGAATAGAAGAAGACTCGTCAAGGGAGAAGCGAATTTGCGAGTTGGAAATGGAGCAAAGATTGCTGCTATTGCCATCGGAACATATTTGCTAAAGCTCCCTACTGGACTTGTCTTAGAATTGGATAATTGTTATTTTGTTCCTTCGTTAATAAAGAACATTGTATCTATTTCATGCTTGAATGAAAAGGGTTACCATTTAACTTTTAGTAACAATTGCTGTTACATAACTTTAAATGGTGTTCTTTATGGGACCGGAACTTTATGCAATGGTATCTACACGTTAGATTTATCCGGTGACGTTTTCAATATCGAAGTTAGCAACAAACGTGCTCGAATAGATAATCAAATAGACTCCTATACGTGGCATTGTCGTCTTGGCCATGTAAGCAAGAAACGCATGACCAAATTACACCGATGTGGAATTCTGGAATCATTTGAACCTGGTTCATTTGATACATGCGAATCATGCTTAAAAGGCAAGATGACCAAATTACCCTTTTCCGAAAAAGGTAAACCAGTGGGAGAATTGCTTGGTCTAATACATACTGATGTATGTGGACCAATGTCAACTCTTGCACAAGGAGGCTATAGCTACTTCATTACCTTTATCGATGATCACTCACGATTCGGGTATGTGTTCTTAATGAAACACAAATCTGAAGCTTTTGAGAAATTCAAAGAGTTCAGAAGTGAAGTAGAGAAACAGCTTGGCAAAAGTATTAAGATACTTCGATCCGATCGGGGTGGTGAATACTTAAGTCAAGAGTTTCAAGATTATCTTAGGGACAATGGGATATTGTCTCAATGGACTCCGCCATATACACCACAGCATAATGGTGTATCTGAGAGGCGTAACCGAACCTTGATGGACATGGTTAGATCTATGATGAATCATGCAACTCTTCCAAAATCCTTTTGGGCTATGCGCTTAAGACAGCTGTTTACTTGCTTAACAGAGTCCCGACCAAGGTTGTCTCTACTACTCCATATGAGACGTGGAATAGTAAGAAACCTCATTTATCTCACCTAAGATATGGGGTTGTCCTGCTTATGTAAAGCGGACTGTATCAGACAATTGGATGCTAAGTCTGATAAATGTCTATTTATTGGATACCTAAGGAAACGAAGGGTTACCAATTCTATCATCCCTTGGAACAAAAGGTGTAGGTTTCAAGGCATGCTGTATTTCTAGAAAAAGAATTTCTTTTACAAGAAAACAGTGGGAGTAGCATTGA
Organism: Boesenbergia rotunda; assembly: GCA_024364735.1. NCBI lineage: Eukaryota > Viridiplantae > Streptophyta > Magnoliopsida > Zingiberales > Zingiberaceae > Boesenbergia > Boesenbergia rotunda. Next base: position 52,571 of record JAGFNQ010000530.1, read on the forward strand.
ACTTGAAGAAGTTCAAGAAACTCCAATAGACATTACAGAGACACATAGTCTAGACCCACAACCAATAACTCATAATGATGAGCTATCAGTTGAACCTAAAACAACACCACTTCTTCGTAGGTCTGATAGGACACGCAATATTCCAGAGAGATACGGATTTCTCATAAGTGAATCGAACGACGTGTTATTCATTAACAATGACGAACCTATCAGTTATGAAGATGTTCTGAAAAATTCAGAAAGGGATAATTGGCTTGAAGCCATGAAGTCGGAAATGGATTCCATGTACAAAAATCAAGTATGGGACTTGGTTAACCCACCTGAAGGGATTAAGCCCATAGGGTGCAAGTGGGTTTTCAAGAAGAAAACCGACATGGAAGGTAATGTTGT
>JAGFNQ010000531.1:0-146463 GCA_024364735.1 Boesenbergia rotunda
CCTGATCAGGAAACCACCGAAGGATTTCGACAGCCTGCTCGGGAAGGCTGTAAGTATATCAATGTAGAGGAAGCGCAAGCCGCCCGGAGGAAGGAAGTAATGGTTAGCCCACAGCCCGCACCTCAACACAACAGATCGCCAGGAGGACCGATTCGCAGTCCCCGACCGGCCGATCGGCCGGAATGAGACCCCAGCAAGTGCAGGTGGCACAGGGGAATTGGCCCAACAGATGGGCACCGTATTGTGCGTTTCACCAGTGTAATACGCACAACACTGAGGACTGCCGAGCAGGCGGCAGAGCTCGGACCCCACTCGGCAGGGGTCAAGGACGACAAACCCCGCAGGGACGCGGGCGTGGTCAGGGAGCCACAGCCCAAGGACAAAGGCCCGCCGCCCGGCAATTGTTTCCTCAGCCCGAGCACGAAGAGGTGGAGGAACTTGACGAAGATCAAGCTAATCACCAGAACGCCGTCCGAGGAGGCGTCAATGTGATTTCCGGCGGTCCGACCGGCGGCGACTCCAACCGAGCCAGAAAGACGCAGGTGCGCCGACTGGAAATTCACCAAGTCGGAGTCAGCACCTCTCAAGCTCAAGGGCCCCAAATCAGCTGGGGGCCGCAGGATTTGCAAGGATTGGAGGTGCCGCACGATGACCGCTGGTCATCACGGCTGTCATCGCCAACTACGAAGTCCACCGCACATTGTGGACACCGGCAGCTCGGTAAACATTTTATATAAACGAGCTTTCGATCAACTGCAAATTGAATTATCGCAGCTAGAGTTGGTGGCTACTCCCCTGTTCGGATTTACGGGGAACGAAGTACAGCCGATCGGACAGATACGGCTGGCCGTCTCACTTGGAGAGGAGCCACTCAAGAGAACCGATGGACCACATTTCTGATTGTGGATGCCCCAGCTGCCTACAACGCTATTCTCGGTCGACCGGCTCTCAACGAATTTAAAGCGGTAGTCTCCACCTACTACCTCAAGGTGAAGTTTCCGGTCGGCGACAGAGTCGGCGAGGTGAAGGGCAATCAGACCGTGGCCCGGCGCTGCTATGCTGATGATGTCCGCTCGGGAGGTCAAAAGGCAAGGCGGACAGGTAGCGGCTGCAACATGGTGCAAGCCTCCCCTTGGGCAGAATTGCGGGAGGACAAAGAGGAGGTACAACTTTTGCCCGGTAGGGAAGATACCAAGATACAAATTGCTGCAGGACTTCCGGAGGAGCTGAAGCAATCCCTAATCGACCCCTCGCTCGAAATCAAGACGTATTCGCCTGGTCGGCGAAAGATTTGAAGGGGGTCCGACCGGAAGTCGCGGAACACCAGCTCCATGTTTACCCGGGCGCGCGGCCAGTAAAGCAACGGAAAAGGGATCGCAGCGCCGCGCAGAATCAAGTCATCCGGGCGGAAGTAGAAAGACTGTTGGAAGCAGGACACATCCGGGAAGTTCAGTTCCCGGCCTGGCTGGCGAATGTGGTGCTGGTGGCCAAACCCAACGACAAGTGGCGGGTATGCATTGATTTCCGAGACCTCAATCGTGCATGCCCAAAAGATTGCTACCCACTTCCACGGATCGATCAAATGGTAGACTCGACGGCCGGCAGCGAGTTCATATCGATGCTGGATGCGTACCAGGGATACCACCAAGTCCCGCTGGCTGCTGCCGACCAGGAGAAGGTTAGCTTTGTCACGGCTGACGGCACCTACTGCTACACCGTCATGCCGTTCGGCCTCAAGAATGCGGGCGCCACCTACCAAAGAATGATGAACAAGGTGTTCCGGTCGCAAATGGGGCGTAACGTCGAAGTATACGTCGACGATATTCTGATCAAGACTGCCCGGGCGGAAGAACTAATCCCCGACATTGAAGAAACTTGCCAAACTCTGCGGCGGTTTGGCCTGAAGCTTAATCCGGCCAAATGTCTATTCGGGGCTCGAAGCGGGAAGTTCCTCGGTTATATAGTCACCGAGCGGGGAATCGAAGCAAATCCGGGCAAAGTAAAGGCCATTCTAGAGATGCCGGCCCCACGAAATCTCAAGGAAGCTCAGCGGCTGACCGGGCGGATAACCGCCCTGTCCAGATTCATTTCCCGATCAGCCGAACGGGGTCTGCCATTCTTCAAGACATTACGCCGGGCCACCAAATTTCAGTGGGACGAAGAATGTGACAGGGCCTTCGAGGAGCTGAAAGCTTATCTGTCTGAGCTACCGACACTCGCCCGGCCGGAGCCGAATGAGAATTTATATGTATACTTGGCAGCTTCCTCCGACTCGGGCAGCATGGTGTTGGCCCGGCAAGAAAAAACTGAGCAAAGGCCGGTGTACTTCTTTGCCCACTTATTTAAAGGAGCCGAGTGTCGGTACACGACACTCGAAAAATTGGGCTACATACTGTTCTTAGCCGCCCGGCGACTCAGACCATATTTCTTATCTCACCCAATTACTGTATTGACTAACAGTAATTGGGTCGGGTGCTCACAAACCCAGACGCCTCAGGGCGGCTAGTCAAGTGGACAACTGAGCTGAGCGAGTATGACATACAATATCAACCCCGGCCGGCTATCAAGGCGCAAGCCTTAGCCGATTTTCTCACGGAATTGCATCCCGATGAGGCCGAGGGCGTATGGAAGGTGTACGTTGATGGGGCATCCTCTCGGCAAGGAAGCGGAATCGGCGTTCTCATGGTTTCACCCGAAGAAGAACGGCTACACCTGTCCGTGCGATTAGAACACAAGGCGACGAATAATGAAGCTGAATATGAAGCACTTATAGCCGGTCTGCAAGCCGCCCGGCATGTCGGCGCCACCCGGGTGTGGCTATACTCAGATTCGCAACTTGCTATACAGCAACTGGCCGGTAATTTCGAAGTCAACAGCGACCGGCTGCAAGAGTACATCGATGCCTATGAACAGCTGAAGGCGGGTTTCAGGGAGGTACTCTTACAGAAGATCCCTCGGGAAAGCAACTTGAAAGCGGATGAGCTAGCCAAATTAGCTAGCGCAGTCGGAGCTTGGGTGATCCCTCGGCCGGCCTGCCATGCTTTATTCGTCATGCAAATCGAGCAGCAAGCAGAAATCGAATTGGAGACCGATTGGAGAACTCCATTGATTGCATTCTTGACCAGGGGAGAAGTACCATCCGACCGGGAGGAGGCTCGGCTGTTCAGAAAGAGAGCCGCGCAATACACTATGGTCGGAGATGTCCTCTATAAACGGGCTCACGCCCGGCCTTGCTCAAATGCCTTAGCGTGAAGACGCAGATTATGTGCTCCGAGAGGTCCATATGGGGGTCTGCAGTAATCATTCAGGGGGTAGAGCCACCGCCCGGAAGGCTCTGTTGGCCGGGTATTATTGGCCAACTTTACAGAAGGATGCCGACCGGTTGGCCGCAACATGCATCTCATGTCAGAAACACCAGTGCCTGCCACACCGGCCAACCGAAGTAATGAAGACATCTGCTGTCTCTTGCCCGTTTGACCAATGGGGCATGGATATCGTAGGTCCGTTTCCGATCGCCCCCGCCCAGAAGAAGTTCTTGTTGGTCGCGGTGGATTACTTCTCTAAATGGGTGGAAGCAGAGGCGCTGGCTAGGATCACCGAGCAGGCGGTGATTAAGTTCTTGTCGCAAAACATTCTATGCAGATACGGGATCCCCCACAAGTTGGTTTCTGACAACGGTCGGCAGTTTCAAGGGAAGAAAATCAAAGAATGGTGCTCGGCATACGGCATCCATCAGGCTTTTACATCTGTGGCGTATCCACAGAGCAACGGCCAGGCAGAAGTCACCAACCGGGAAATCTTGAGAGGGCTCAAAACAAAGCTGGATCATGCAGGAACCAACTGGGTAGAGCAGCTGCCCGGGGTCCTTTGGGCGAGCAGAACCACACCCAGAGAGGCGACCGGGCAGACGCCCTTCCACCTCGTCTATGGCAGCGAGGCGGTGGTGCCGGTCGAGGTCGGTTGTGAATCCGACAGGCGGTTAAGCTATGATGAAGGGAATGATGAAAGAAGGCGCTTAGAGCTTGACCTCATAGAGGAAGTCCGGGAAAAAGCAGCCGCCCGGATGTTCACGTACCGTCAGCGTATGAAACAAAGGTACGACCAGAAGGTGTTGCCGCGCTCGTTTCACGCCGGGGACCTAGTCTGGAAACGTATAAAGCCGGTCGGTGATGTTAGCAAATTACAACCACAGTGGGGCGGACCCTTCAAGATAGTGCAGAAATTGCATTCAGGCGCCTACTACTTGGAGGATGAACATGGAAAGAGGCTTGACCGACCGTGGAGTGCCCTACACTTGAAAATGTACAGAGAGCCCTAGAGTGATGCAATCTTGTAAAACGCAGCATTCTAGCTATAACGAAAGGCTCTCCCGACCGAAAATTGCCGGTCGGCCATACAAGGCAAGTCATACCTGGACGGGACGCAGGCTGACGCGTCATACCCTCCAGAAGCCCGAGTCGGGGACTGACCGAAAGCGTCAGCCCACTTGGAAGCCTGGACTGGTTCCCGGTCGGAAGCGTGGCGGCCCACGTGGAAGATCGGCCCATCCGGAAGCCTGAAGAGATGTCCGATCGGAAGCGTGCCGTCCCACGCAGAAGATTGATTCCCTTTGGAAGCCTGAGGCGACGACTGATTAAAACATCAGCCCGCCCAGAAGCGCGTATCAGAATTCGGTCGGGCGTGTGGCGATCCACCTCCCGTAGGCCGAACCCCCGACCAGTGGGCTTCTACTTGGCCGGATTCCTTAGTGTAGCTCTCTGACCGGGCGTGTGGCGATCCACATCCCTCGGGAAAGACCACCAGTCAGTCGGCTAGATTACACAGCCATTTCTCTAAAGTAGCTTAGTTCCCTGACCGGCGCGGGGTGACTCACACCTTAGTCAGATCAACCGGTCGGCTACCTGACAACCATTATCCCGCGCTTAGTTCGGCTCTCTGGTCGGGCAACATCTGCTTAATATCTAGGATAACTTGTTAAAGGAAAATACTCTTCATTGCTGATTGACTCGGAAGCATTACAAAAAGAAGAGCCCCAACCGGCGGCCTAGGATTACACGGTTAACATTTAGGTAAAAGGCTGGAAGAAGTCTTTGGGTAGCAGCTCCTTGACCCGGCTCACTTGGACGGCATTGATAGGAAGGTCGGCAGGCAGATGGCCGCTCTCTTGCAGCTGCAGAACAGCGCTTTCTAAGCCCATCTTGAACATGCCAGATGTCCGCTTGCCCAACTGCTTGCCGAACTCTTTAGAATTGATGTAAGCCAAGCGGTGTGCGTCCATCCGGGCGGGCTCACCTGCTTGATGCAGCTTCAGGCTGTCAATTTCCGCCCGGAGGTTAGCTAGCTCCTTGTCCTTCTCTTCCAAGGCAACTGCTTGAGAGGCCAGCAGTCCTTCAGACAAGCGGAGCTCGTCTTCTCGGGCGTCTAAAGCCTTCTCCTTGGCATTTAAGTCCGACTCCCGAGTCGCCAGCTCCTGCTCTTTTTCATTCAGGGTCATCCGGAGCTCCTCCGAAGACTTCATCATCTTGTCCAGTTCCGCCTTCAAGGCTTGGGCCTCGACAGCCTTCTTGCCGAGGTCCGATCGGGCACGACGCTGTGTAGCCAAAGCCTTCTTCCTCTCCTGCTCAAGGGTCGCGTGCAGGGAGGAAGATCGGGCATACGCCCGCTCGGCTGCCTCCGCTCGGGTGATTTCCTCCGTCAGTCGCGCCTCGGCGGAACGGAGTTTCTCCTTAAGGTCCAGTATCTCCGAACGGAGAATAGCTGTTCCCTCCTCGCCGGCCGGTAAGTTAGCGTGCGCCTGGCGGAGCTCCGATTCCTCGAGCCGCCGCTCGGCCGCTCGGCGTCCCCTGGCGTTTATAACCAAGGAATAGGCGACGCTCGAGCAGGAGGCCCAAAACTACAATAAAAGCGTTAGAAAGAAGCAAGGTGATTAAGCTTCGAAGCATCGGACTTACATGAGTAGCGTCCTGAAGAAATTGGTCTGCCAGTCGGATCGGGGGCCTGGAAGTCCCCTCCCTCATACCCTGCTCCCAGCAGTCCGCCAATTCTCCGTAAAGGGTAAGCCGCTGCTGGACTTCGAAGGGGGTCGCTGGGTCGACCGAGGGGAGATACACGCCATAGCCACACGGCTGCGAGCGCTGTCCCCCTGAGCGAGACGAACCCGGTGCGTCAGCTGACCGGCTTGCTCCAGCCGGGCTGGCAGTAGCCTCTGCAGGTTGAGAGGGAGAGCCCGTCGCTGAAGTCCTCGGGCGCCTCTGCAAAGGTTCCGGGTCGGGAGATTCAGAAGAGGACCGGCCTACCTCTGTCGGTTCCTCTATACGGATAGAAGCGCTGGCCTTCCGCTTGGAAGGCAGAGACTTCTGCATGGAAGGCTGAACCTTCTGCTTACCGGAGGATTTTGCCGGGGCAGAAGATTTTGATGAGCCGGCCGGATCCCTAGAGCCTGTCGCCGCTGGCTGGGCAGAAGGAGCCTGAGGGGCGGGCTCCACGCTCTCAGGAATCGGAGGTTGGTCGGGCAGACTGGCCTGGCGTAGACGCAGTTGTTCGGCCGCCCGGGCGTTTAATTCTGCGTCATCCAGGCTAATGGCCTCATCGAGGGCCGCTTCCCACATCATCTCGGCTGCAAAATCAGAAGATGTTGAGTTAGGGAGAAAGAAGTACGAAACAAAAAATGACTTACAGAAGGTGCCGGGCAGGGCGGCAGGCACTCGGCTTAGCCCAAATATGTACAAGACGGCGTCGTTGAGAAGTTTCATGCCGTCGAAGTGTAGGCCACCGAGTAGAGAAGCAGCCATTATAAATAAGGGGTCGGATTTAAAGTTTCTTAAGGGAGCTATAGGGGGCATGTCTTCGACCCATCCGATCGGGAACCCAGGGCTGGTCGGAGGGCTTATGAAGAAGAAATGGGTTTTCCATCCCTTATTCGAGGAAGGAATATTCTCCACTATGGATAATTTGGCCCGGGCTTGGAGAAAGAAATTCCCGACCTCCTGCTTCTTCGGGTAATAAAAGAAATAAAGAACCTCCGGTCGGAGGGGGACTCGGTAAAGGGTAAAGAGAACTATTATATTACACAATATACGAATGGCGTTGGGAGAAAGCTGAAAGATAGGAACATGGAAGAAGTTACAGAAGTCTACAATAAAGGGATGAAGAGGGTAGCGCAGGCCAGACATATGTTGGTCCCGGAAAAACACAAAGAAGCCAGCCGGGGGCTTGTGTGGCCTGTCAGCCTTTGTAGGAACGGCAATGTGGTAGTTTTCAGGGATGTCGTAGGCCAGCCGGAGGTCGGAGACGGTCTCGTCGTGAAGGGAAGACTCGACAGAGGTATACCACGCAGAGGCAGCCATGGAACAGAAAGAAAGGGAAGAAAAGGGAGAATCTGACCGTAGGTGGTGGCGGAAAAGATTAACCGACGGAGAAGCACGAGACCGGCGGCGACACGCGAAGACGGCGGCGAGGAGCGAGAAGCACCGAGTTAGAGAAGAGAACAATGAAGAGCAAATGAGGGTTTCGCCGAATGTGGAGGCCTATTTATAGCTAGGCTGGAAGAAGGGAGACCGTCCGATGGCGGTCCACGTGTACGGAGATCGCCTCATCCATGCCGTTGAGGCGTCCCACGATCAGCCTCGAAAAGACGCGCCGCAGGCGCTGACGTCGCCTGCTGCGGCGACAGGGCGCGTCGTCGTGTCGGCCAGTCGGAAGCTGCCGCGTGGCGGAAAGAATTACGCGCGTTAATGGCCATTAAAAGCTCGTAATCATGGGGATAAATCGCATCCCGGTCGGCCAACCAGCGCGCGCCACGTGGCCCGGATCATTAAAGCTGAGGTGATGCCGTTATGGCGCCGGTCGCATCGGGCATATCACATCACCTCATTCGACTTAGAATGTCACGTCTCCATTAATTGACTGACTCGGGCTATCCCGAGAAAATCGTCTTGGGGCGCGTGACACTCCACATTTCTTGCGACTTAAGGCAAACATTCTCCCGCCCAAACGTGTTCAACATACCTCTCATCGACTAACAGCATTCGTCCGGTCGGACGCATTAACAATTTACGAGGACGTGGCGCCCCACGTTCCTCCGGTCAAAATCTTCATCCGTCCGGACATCTTCATCATGTCAATGGCTAGTCGGGAATGCGTGGCGGCCCACGCTCCCCTATCATGCTTCGTCCAGCCGGACCGCCTCGTTAAAAAAGAAGGGTGCATGGCGGCCCACGCCCCTCTCGACTAACAATCTTTTTCCACCCCGACAGGGCAGACATACACAGCACCAGCTGTTGAGCATCGTGTTAAGCCGGCCAGATATTAAAAGGGCAAAATCGCTCGGCCGCGGAATGGTTGTACACACTTGTAGTCCAGTCAGTCGGACTGATCGCCTCCTTCGACTAGACTTGAGGGGAAGGCTATTGATCCCGCCCTATCTTTGGCACCGTACGGACAGCCAACGTGGCAAACGGCGTGGCCGACTTCAGGGTCCACGTCATTGTGCAGGTAGCCAGCTGGACACCCTAGCCGAACCCAGGGTCTCTGCCGGCCGGTCGGACTCAAGGCGTCCGGTCAGAATAAATGTAGCGGTTCATCCGGCCGGTCATTCCCGGTCGGCCATATTAAGGCTATTACACCTCATTTATCCGGGTACTTCCGCCCGGCCACAGTAGGGTTTCTGTGCCCTCTTTCCTGGGTACTGCCGCCCGGCCACTTAGGGGCTCACATGCCTAATCATCCGGGTGCAGCCGCCCGGACATCCTTCATATGCATACTTAAAAGCCCCCCAGGTTTGTTCGCCTGGCGCCCACTCGGGCTCTCCCGGAACCACCCGGAGATAGAGACAAAACACACCTGCCCCTTCCTGCAGGTAACAGACTGTCATCACTCGTGTGAACTGGCACTCCCTGACACGCCGCCCTGTCGCGCCGTTGGTGCCAGGCGGCGCCGGTCGGGGACGTACAGGAACCTGTCTTTGTCCTCGCATGAGACAAGCAGTATGCGACAAGGAATGTTGGCTACAAGTCGACATAATCATACAATATTCCCTGACGCCGTCAGAGAATCCTGACACGGCAGACAGAATCAGAGAATATCCCCTGACACAGGTCAGACTTGGTCTATTTCCCCGGCTATATAAGTCACTCCCCTCCTCATTATCAGGTACGCGCGCGCGAAGCCAATCATCTACAGTGCTCCATTATTTTTCCTGTTCATCGGAGTACTGACTTGACCGTCGGAGTGCCTTGCCGGGACGCTTCCCGGCTAGGTTGCTAACGGTCATCTTCCCCGCAGGTCTACATCCATTCGGTCGGCGGTTCACCAGGCGACATCCACCCCATCCGGTCGAAGGTGCACCAGGAGACATCCCTTTCCGTTCGGTCGGAGGGCACCCCCTAAGGCGCTGTCATTTAGCGCGCGTCTACTTCCATCCAGTCGGCCGTGCACCCGGCGACGTCTACTTACGTCCGGTCGGAGGACACCCCCCATCAACTGCGTCATTCTGAGCGAGGGCATCCAGTCAGCATCCGCGTCACTCATCTCCACACCGTCATCCGGTTGCGGCTCCACTACGCTCGGCGACAGGATCAATATTTAAGGAATTTGAATTACTTATGGTATTGTGCTTCTCGATTTACTTATATTACACTAGTGATTGGTGAGAAATTTTCATAGGATTAGACTTCCGATTAGTCCATGTCAAACGTTAGATATTTGGATTATTAAAAAAAGCTTTGACCCTTATAATGAAAAAATTATGTTTTTTTTAGCAAATGACTGGATCACCTAGTCAAAGTTTGTCAAATATCCAAATTATGTAGATAAGTTTCAAAATTATTAAATTACGTTTTCAATTCATTTTTGCCCATACGCGTTTCCTCATGCCTATCTCAATCGATTGCTACAGTGTAACCATCAATTCAGACACGGTTCATTAATGTCCAACTCGATTTACATTATAATAATCAATATTTATCATATTCAAAAAAATTTGTTGCTCTCAATGTGGTGCATGGAAATGATGTCTGAGAACATTGATATAATCAATAAAACTAGACAAATACATAAGACCTGATTCTATATTATTTCGAGCTCTTAAGTCAATTAGTCGATTTTAGTTGAAATTGGCTAATGAATCTAAGGAGCTCAAAAGACGATTGATGGAGTAGTAATTTTTAAATACAAATGTGTCTGAATCAATTGTTATATTGTAATCCTCGATTAAAGAATTCGATCCGTGTTGAGGACGTGAATATAATTAAGAGACGAGACAAATACACATAATTTGATTTCATATTATTTCGAGTTCTCTAGGTCTATTAATCGATTTTAACAATAATTGGCTCATGGATCTAAATAGCTTGGAATGACGGTTGATGGATATAGAAAACTTAGAATAATATGGAATTAAGCTTTATGTATTTATTTAGTTCTCCTAATTTTATTAATATCCTCAAATATTATTTTTATATTTAGAATAATAATTTTATAAATACGAATCAGATTTTTTTTAATCGATTGCATAATACTGTTCATATAAAAATGAAATCAGATACTGATTTGATAATTTTAAAATTATTTATATAATTTAAATATTCGATAACTTTAACAACGTTTTAGTCATTTGCCGTTTGATTTTTCACACATCCGGTGGCCCGGCCCATGTAACACAATTTTAACATGACCAAACTGATCGCCGCCGCCTCCGCCTCCGCCTCCGTGTATTTCGATTCTCATCGTTCGATGAGAGCAACGGGATAGCTGAGCATGGATTTGGAAGGGATTGCCTCGATTGCTCTGCTGCCTTGCGGTTCCATCTCCGGTCACTTCATCACCTTGCCTCATTCTGTTTGTTACGGCCTTCAAGGGACCGGTGAGCCGCACTACCCATTTGCATTCGATTCTGCTTCCTTTCTCCATCTTTCTTTTTTTCTTTTTCACCCGGATTTAGGTTTTACAGAAGTTCTCTTTCTTTCAAATCAGTCAACTTTCGCCATGTAATCTGAAAAGTAGTTACTTGTGTTGTTGTTTTCTTCTATTTAAGAATTATCCTGCGAGAGGGAGTGTAGCAGAGGTGAAGACTATCGCTTGATTAAACTCTCAATAATTGACTTCGCTGTAAGCTAACTCATTTGACTGTTTGATTGTCGTGTGCCCCTTTCCTAATATTATTCTTCATACTACATGTAGCAGAACAAAAGAGAGAAGGTGGTTGTGGTGGAGTGCAGGGGACATGATGCTGCTCGCTTTAAAAATGTTGATCATGCCCATGGGTAACCTTTTTTCTTTGAAATGCTGATCTCCAAATTATCTGTCTATCAATAGAAACTAACTAGACCCTGCGAGAATACCTTCTTCTATACTAGGCTAGATATGTGTATTGAATAGACAAAGAACTTTATGCGTCTCTTAAATTAGATTGGAGGTCAAGTTGTGCTTACTTACTTCCTCTTCATAAATCTTGTCTAATAAAGCCAGACCTCAAACTAAATTATAATCGTCTGGATTAGTAAAAATTATGTATTGTTGGTGCTTTTGAGTACTCTTAACCAACCTCTGATACATTCTTGATAGACATTGACATATTACATCAACACTCTTGAGTTGGATATGGAATTCTCTTAGATCGCTTATAGAAATTTTTAGAACTAGCCCTTAGGACACCTAGGACCATATTCACAATACAACACTGTGAATGTTGGTTCCAAGTGTTGTGATTTTAAGTTCCTTTAATACCACTTATAGAGTTGAAGACACTCAACCACCTCTTGTTAGAATCCACAGAATCAAACCATATACTTATAGCTCCAGATCCCAAATTAGGTGCTTTTTGAATGCACAATTATATTCCCCACCCGACTATGTAGTGAAATCTTCATCTCCTGTGGTCGAATAATATAAACACACAAGAAGAAGAATAGTAACTTAATGTGGTTGGCATAAGCTTACTTCATAGACTATTTGAGTCTATATTATATGAAAACAAAAGTACAATGAAAATTAGATGAGGAAGTGCCACTCCCTAAAATAGAGATCTCAATCAATTCTACACTTTTTTTTTTTTAATATTGATGGAGAAATATGAAAAATCACACCTTCTTTGCTCATTATCGGTTAGACACTTAGTTCTATTTAACAACAAAACTCTTCTATATAAGCAATATGAGCATCCATAATTTCCAAATGCACCTAAGTCATCTTCTAAGCTCCAAAATGCTCCATCACTAAGGGAAATATGTGGAATAAATAAAGCAAACTCCCCATTAAACTTGTTGGAAAATAACCCTAACATAGGGTACTATGCTCTTAAGCTTTAACTAGGCATGCTTGTCTTTGAAGCCTAAGCATTGTGAACTCTAGCATTGGTTGTGCAAGATGGCCAACTTGGCCCGACATATTCATTGACTTTAATAATCTCCGCCTTAGTGAGATGTCGCTTCATTGTTCCATTTGATACTCTAAAATGACCAGCTAAGGCTAACTCTCTTGGTCTAATCCATCAGCTCATACACCAAAGTCATCTGATGTACATTTGTGACTTCACCTCTATTGAGCCAATGTGCAACCATCTAGGTAATGGCATTACCCAACCATGGAAAGAGATCCTTTAGATCTCTTCCAATTGATATATATAAAATGTTTATGCCACCTGACTTCTTTGCATTCATATGTTTCGGGGAGATCTTTGAACAATAGCGATTATTTTGCATGTTTTTGTCAAATGGATTTGTCTACCATAGGCATCTTAGAAACTCCACTAGTTGCCTATTGTGGTACATCTTTGAGTCTTTTTTTATTTGATTCAGTTAAATTATATTCTTCCTCATCGTTCCCCTTTGATTCATCTCTTAAATATATGGTCTTGCATTGAACATGTCAATTTGTGTCCTCCTAGTGCAAACATACATTGCACTAGATGAATCTAGGCTAAAGAAGGCACATTCTTTTCTTTTGAAATTACAAGAATAAATATCTTCTTCCTCGATTGTATGCCTATTGCCTTGAGGCTTTTCCTTCTTTATAGACAATTCCTCTTATAGTGACCATATACCTTGCAATTGAAGCACTAAACTTTTTCTAGAGATTTATCTCTAAACTAGGTTTATGATGCAAAGATGCTTATGCTTGTTATCCATTCCTAACTCTACTTTGTGTACTTGTGCACTTTCACTCCGATATCAAACATCAAATCTTTTCCTTTCTTAGAGCAACATATGCAACAGTTTCACTTGTCACCTCGTCTCTCCTACCAATTAGCAGAGCCTTCACAAAACAATCAAACGATGGAAGTATTGAATGTGTATGCTAAGTTCTGAATTTTAATTTTTTTAAACAAGTTTAATCCCACCAATTTGATATTTTTAAAAAATTTTAATACTGGTACAAATACTCTCACTCATGATCTTAGATGCATTGTTCTAAGATCTAACAACCTGATTTCTTGTATCACTTAGTGTGATAAAAAATGTCTGGTGTTACTTAATGAGATTGGAGACTCTTTTAGTATGGTTTGCTAGATTCCTCTACCTTAAGCCATACATTTGTAGACCTAAATTCAGTTTTTCATAATGAGGAATCACCTCTACAGCAATGACTACACGGTAGAATCTTCATTTCTCACAACAAAATAACAAAAAAAAACATAAATACAAAAGAAGAATTCACTTAGTTTGATTGAAGTCTGCTCCATAAGGAAATTCTAAATTTATATAATATAGGAGAAGAAATTCAATGAAAATTGGATAAACAGTTGTTTACATATATTGTACAAGAGATCTCTTATTCCTAAACTCCTTGCTCAATGCTATGGAGAAAATATAAAAACCTCACCTCTACAATTTCACAAAAAACAAAAGCTCTATCTGAGAAGAAAACTATCTTTTCTACAAGCAATATGGCTCATCCACCACTTCCAAATGCACCCAAGGTGCCCTCTAGGTCCTGAAATACTCCATTAATAAGGCAATTGCAGCTATTGAAAAAATCACAAAAAATGCACCCTTGAAAATAAAAATAGGTACTATGTATATACCTTGGATATGATTGGCCATTCTCGACTCAGCAGCTCAGATGTTGTGTGCTTCCGTGTAAGCAAGAGCACTAGGTCAAATTGGCATAACATTCCCACCAAACTCCAACTTCCGAAACCATATGAAAAAGGAGAGCTGTGTTAAGCTCCAAAAACAAGCATAATTTTTTTTTAATAATCTCATGTGCGTGGATTATAATTGTAATGCTATTTAATTATAGTTGACCCCAGTAGCCTATGCTTATGGCTTCTTGTTGTTGTATAAAGACACATGATAAGGACTTAGATTTTTAACTATAAAAGTATTGAAGGATCATCTTTTAGGTTCCCTTGGTCGCCTTTGGACCAATATGGCCTGGTGATGCTATCACTGGTTGGCACTTGACATCCAATTATCTTGTATAATCATAACTTCTCCATTTTTAACTTAATGTTTATAATGATCACATAATGATTGGAAAAGGATTGAATTGTATGTTCATTAATAACTGATACACTTTAAATTATCAAGCATTCTCGTTGTTTTATGCTATGAATATGCTATCCTTATTAGCATTTTGTTTTCAATGCTTGCTCTCTTTTCTGAGGACAAAGAAGCAAGGTAAAGTATTGTTCTTCAAAGTTACTTTCTTTCCTTTCCCATTCTTGATCTACATTAAGCTGCCGGTGAAGCTTGGTAGACAAATAATCATTGTGCAACTTTATTCTATGTTGGTATGAATGATATTTATCGCTTGACAATATTAACAGTATTGCAAGTTTATGTGAAAGATATTCATGAAATGGGCTGTTTGGTTACTAGCTGGTTAACGTTTCCCTTTGTCAATAATGAATTTATGATTTGTGACTGCTACAGGTGGGAAAATGATGTTGTTGATATGGTAGAGCAGAAGCATGGGAAACAAGAGATATCAGTATCATTTGAATGTGATACACTTAAGGCAGATAATGCTGCTGAAGAACACATCAAGACTTATATGCCCAATTTAGTTGGACTTGATGCTGTTGGTAGGCACTTGATTTGAATTTTAGACCTTGAATATTGAGCCCTAAGTGTTTCTAATTAGTAGAAAATATTGGATTGACGGTGAGACTAGAAAGTGGGGTGAATAACTAATCACTTTAAATTATTCGTTTGTGTCTACAATTACATTAGCATGCAACAAAATATCAAAACATCAAAACATAAACACAAACAAGAAGCAATGCAAATAACACTTAACCTTTATGTGGTTTGGAATCCCCATGTCCTACCCCATTACTTATGGCTCATCAATGAGACACTCTTGGGATCCCTCTATACTTTCTTCTTCTTGGATGCCTTTCAAAGATAGAAAAACCTCTTACAATCCGAGCTTATAATGGACAAGAAGATACAATAATAAGTAATAACAATTACAACATAAAGAAATAATTACAAGATGAAACTCTACCTTATGGCTTGCTTTTTACTTGTTGCTATTTGCTTTTACTTGTTGCTATTTGCTTTCACTCCTATTGACACACTTGTGAGCATTGTCAAAAACTCCTCTTGTTGCCCTTCTTATAGCCTTCTTGTTCTGAACAACCTACCTACTATTATGCCCGATTATTTGACTGCCAACATACACTAGTCTAACGATTACTTTGGCCCACGTTGATTGCACCAACTAGCTCCTCAATGGATACTTCAATTGATTTTCCATCTAATGGACTTTTGATTTATCTACTATATCTTGTAAACCATTTGATGGCTCCTGCCAATCTCAGATCAATGGTTTTCTTTTAGCTTTTTTTTGCTATGTCATCAGTCAGCTAAATTTGACTACTAGTCGACTAATCTTGCCTTAGTCGATTGACCTATGATTAGAAATATTCTGATCATTGGCAAATCAACCTTAGTTGATTGCCTAGTTGACTCAACTATTAGTCGACTGAATCCAACCTTTAGTTGACTGATCATGAACTCCGATCAACTGTAAGGTTGAGTCCTTGTCTTAGTCAGAGACATTTTCTCTGCGACTTCCTTATCTATCTAGTATTAATCAACCTTGACCTACTATGACTTCCCCTTACTAAGATTCCTAGCATCCAAAACTTTATCGTCTACCCAATGTTAGTCAACCTTGACTCACTGGGATTTTTTACTACGTCAATATCATTTTACTAGCTCAATATTGGATCAATCTTGGCTTGCCAAGACTTCATCCAATGCCAACATTTGTTGGTTTTTTTTTCTTGCAAACATTCGTTTCACTTTTTCCTTGCCAATTACCTGGACTTTTTAACTACCAACATCTATTGAAGTTTGCCACTATCAACACTTGTTTATTAGACTTTACACTTACCAACACTTGCCAATACCTGTTGACTGACACTTGCCAACACCTATTGAACTTCATCAATGCTAAGTGTCCAATCAACCTTGACTCACTTGGATAAGATTCATTGATATCTAGTTAACTTTAACTTATTGACATATCAACCTAACAAAAACACTCAATTCAATCACATTGCTTAAATATCAAAACATCTTAGTCTAATAGGACCAAGATGGAGCATGATTGCATCAATAGAAAAAAGAAAGTTCAACAAACAAACAAGATGACCTAATTGTTAAATCTTTTCTATCAAGTTTCTTTATCCACAATTTCTTTTCCATCATAAGCATGCATCAGATCATTTTGTATTTTTATTAATTCAGTTTTTCTTTAAACCAAAAAATTGGAAGAGAATACATGATTGTTAACCCCACCCTATTTTTAGTTTCTTTTGAAGTGTTGATTAAAAATCCCATGCGGAGTCGTTAAAAATCTCACAAGCAGCCTTCTATAAAAAACATTATACTTTTGAATTTGAACATTTAATGTGATGATTACTTTTACTTCTTTATTTCTCATTTTGCAGTTAATGTTGGCCGGATGAGTATTTATGGCCTTGATTTTGAAGGGAGCGATGAATCAAGTAGGTAGGAGGAATGATGAATGTTTCCATGTCTCAGTGTATAAATTTTCAATACTTGCTGATGGAACACAAGTATCACAAAATTTAAGAAACTACTATTTCTTCTCTTTGGAAACTAATGTTGCATGTTAAGTCCTGAATATTCTTCAAGAAATAGTTTGCGTTGAACAAAACATCAAATTCTTAGCTTTGCTATTTAAGCACACACAATAGAAAGAACCCATCACTTATTTACCTTGACTTCCCTTTTTGGTACGTAGAATGGAGGATTCGTGCATAAATCTAGGGAACTTCAAACTCTATGTGATGCGGGATTGTACCCCACTACACCTTTAACAAATTAAAACTTCAAATGTCATTCCGTTTTATTGTTTTAGTTTTAGTAGATCTAATCTAATTTCATTTTTTTCCTGAAGTTTTCGTTTGGAATATTCAAATCAAAATAGTTTGTTTGGTTCTAAATTTCTTACTGAGACATTACTCGATCTTTCAATTGGCTTACTTAATATTATGCAATCACTGATCAGTAGGCAAGAATGTTTGTTCCCATAAGTAGGGCTCTGCTTATGTGGCCCTCCTAACTTACAATGTTATCATAATTATTGAGCGTTATGGTCCGATTAAGAGTTGAATAGATGCTTAGTTGTTTTTGAAAATGCCAACGCCTTAGCACATCCGACAACTGGTGGTCGAACTGGTACCCTGTCACCAAGCAAATTGATGAACAGTTAGGAACGGTGGTTACAATGATAACTGATGCCGTCAACAGAATGAAGAATTTTCGACTTTAGACATTGCGAACGTGATGGACCCAAGATTGTACAAAAGTAGCTATAGAAAGTGTGTAACTCAGCCTTATCGGCTGAATTATTAAAGTTTGTGACTCAGCCTTGTCGACTGATAGTGTGTGACTCAGCTTTATCGGCTGAATTATTAAAGTTTGTGACTCAGCCTTATCGGCTGAAAGTGTGTGACTCAGCCTTGTCGGCTGAACTACTGTACCAGACTTAGCTGTCCATGCTGAGTCATAATATTCGTTCTTATCAAGAAAAGGAAACGCATGTGATGATGGGGCCCAATGAGCACTCAGCATCGTTCTCCTTCTCTATATAAGAAACGATCCTTAGCCCTTGCAGAGCATCTTCAAGCATCCCTTGAGCTCTACTTGGGAGTTTAGTTTGTAACAGCCTTACCTGTGCTTTCTTAATATATTTGAGTGTTTTTTTTAAGACTTTCTTTGCTAAGAGTTCATTGTAACCCCTCAAAGAGAGCCGATCCCCTTTACTCCCTCCTCTTCCTCCGCTTCACTGTTCGGCCTCAAATCATGTGTGATCGACGAAAGCAATAACTTTAGGTGAGAAAAATATTACCAAAAGAGCATCTCTTCATGTTCATCTTTGACACTTGACTATGATAAAGGATCAAATGAGATGTTCTTTTGCCAACAATTCTACAAAAGGACCTTTACACAAGGCCTCAATTATTATTCCTTGTGTTGACTTATTTTGAACTTGTGTTCATTAACTTATATGATAGTTGAAGACCTTGATGCTAAATTTGGGTTAATTTGGTCTACGCAATTCTAACTTGGTCGACATACTATTGAAAATAAGATGTTTGTGTTGACCAACATCATAACTGGGTCAACACAAATCCCTATATCGATCAAAGAAATATCTTAGGTCAACCTAAGGTTCTGTCCTATATTCTAAGGGTGATTTAAGTTCATCCTAGTATGTTTGGCCTTTCAATCACTAAAGATTAACTTAAAACTTCAAGATAACCTATCAAATACCCTCTAGGGCTTAGGGATAAAATTCCCATGCAAAAACATTACTTAAAATTTAAATCCTATCAATTAGGTAATCTACTCAAAAATAAATCCAAAATTACATCTATCAATGTAATATGCAGTAAATTTTCAAGCTTGATGGCTAACATGAGTTCCAAGCTTCTCACAACTCCCATTCAATCCATGAAGTTCATCATCCAACTTTAATCACTTATTCACTTTAAACTTTAATTTGCAAGATTTCCATGTGATATTAGATCAAACCATATCATTATAAAACTTGTAATGAAAAACTATCATACCTTTATAGGAGATGCACAAAGCTACATGGCCCCTTCACCAATCATGCAACATGATCTTTCATTATAGCATGAAAGTGCTATTGTTTGTTGGCGAGAGAGGGAGGAGATGGGTTGTCAACTCATTAAGGTAGTTGGTGTGATCATGGTCAAAGTGGTCAGTCTCAACCATAAATGAATTTTGATTGTTGGGGATTTAAGTTAGTTTTACCTATGTATCTCATATGTGCGTTAAGTTTTGCATGGACTTGGTAGGATACACATGAAGCTAGCGAAGCTGGTGGCTTGACGAGTTCGAGTGTAGATGATAACTTCGCGTGGCCAAGATGGCATGCTTAGTAGCTTGAACGTCCTATGGAGTTTGGAGAAGGATGTATAAGGCATCCAAGGGGCCGCGAGATAAGAGGTGTTTAGTGGTGTTGGAGAAGTTTATGAAGCTTAACTTGGCGTGGCTAAGTTGGTTGGCTCGATAACTTGAGATCCACCAAAAATCAGAGAAAGGGAGATGGAATGAGATATCAAAGGGACTATAGAATGAGGATCATCAAGGTGACAATGTTGATGATAGCTAGAAGGAGGCCAACTATGTAGGTAAAGAGTGAAAGAACTACTAGGTGAAAATCCTAATGGTCTTGACAGATGAGAAGTTCCATAGGAGTAAACTCCTGCCAGATGGAAGTCCATGTGATCTTGGCAAACAAGGAAGTTCAAGAGGAATGAGCTCCTAACTCCTTGGTGGAAGTCTAAGTGAATCTTTGTAGACGAGAAGTCTCGAAGGTGGAAATTCTAGCAGATGAGAAATTTCATAATTGTAACTTGTGGCAGATGAGAAGTTTTGAAGATGAAACTTCTAGCAAACAAGAAGTCTCAAATAGAACTCCTAGCAAGTTTGGCCGACGCCAATAGTCATGGCTCAAGTGACTTGTATCGAGCAAAACTTTAAGGTAGAAAAATGGTGTACTAGGTAACAGGCGAACATGAGACGAACCTGGGACGATTAATTCGGCTCCAAAACTTAAAGGTAGAAAAAAAAATGATTAACGAGGTTTTTTCAACCTCGGACAACTGGCCCGGCTCTACAGAAGTTTCCCACCGGCCGCTAGGATAAATCGGGAAGCGCTCGCGGTGGGCGGTCTAGAAGCCCAACGTTTTAGGGTTCGCGCCCCATTTGGAAGAAAAATTCTTACAAATACGCCGTAGTTGGGGATCGAACCGCGGATGTCTGGGATAGCGACTAGTCACCCTACCGCTACACCATAGCCCCGAGGGCCAAAACTTTAAGGTAGAAAAAAAAATGTTGACCAGGTAGCAGACGAATCTGGGATGATCGGCCCAGCCCCATGGAAGTTTCCCACCGGTCACCAGGGTAAATCGGGAAGCGCTCGCAGTGGGCGGTCTAGAAGTTCAGCGTCCCAGGGTTCGCGCCCCATTTGGAGGAAAAATTTCTACAAAATACACCGTAGCTAGGGATCGGATTGCGGATGTCTAGGATATCGACTAGTCTCCCTACCGCTGAGCTATAGCCCCGGGGGCAAAAAAAAAAAAAACTTTAAGGTAGATGCAAAAAAGGTGGAACCGCCACCTGAGTGGCCCCCTGGTCCTGACCCCACAAGTGTCCAAAGGGGGTAAATCACGGTTTTACTGGTGGGGTAAGGCGCCTGGGGCCGAGAGGATTTAAGCCAGCAGACCAGGTTTTTACCCCGTGTGCGACTGACGACTCTCGAACTTGAGACCTCCGATGCAAGCAGCTAGACGTTTTACCAACCGAGCCAGCCCGTGGGGGCAAAAAAACTTTAAGGTAGAAAAAAAATGATGAACCAGGCAGCAGACAAATTGAATCTGGGGTGACTGGCCCGGCCCCACGGAAGTTTCCCACCGGTCACCAGGGTAAATCGGGAAGCGCTCGTGGTGGGCAGTCTAGAAGTCCAGCATCCTAGGGTTCGCGCCCCATTTGGAGGAAAAATTCCTGTAAAATGCGCCGTAGCTGGGGATCGAATCGCAGATGCCTGGGTTAACAACTAGTTACCCTACCGCTGCACCATAGTCTCGGGGGCAAAAAGAAAAAAAAGGCTTATCAAGAAGGTTTTGAGGGAAGGAGCATGATTAGCATGAAGACATATGAGATGAGAATTGAGTAAAATGTAATTTTGGCTTTTGGGGTGGAAGTGTTTTTAATTAGGCGCATACTCAACTAAAAAAAACAAGTATTCTAGGTCAAACTCGATGAATTAACTTGAGGCTAAGCAAGTTTAGTTGATTTATATTTGTTTCTGGTTGACTGATTAGCCGAGTTGACAGTGAACTTGTCTTGCCTCCTTGTTTGAGAACAGAGGGTTCTATTCTAGTTTGAGTCAACTAAATGGTAGAAGACTTGAGTGAAGTTGCCTATGTCTAGTCAATCTTATAGAGAAAGCTTTCGGCTGACTACTTATTAGTCTAGCCAACTAGAGCCTAGTCTAGTCAATTGATGTTCAAATAATTCAACTTCTAAGTTGACGGACCACTCTAGTTGAATACGATTCACTCTTAGTCATTGAATATGCTCAGGATTCCCAACGTCACTCGTTTTACACCCTCGTAAGCAAATGTAAAGCTTGAGATTGAGCTTGACTGCCGACTACAACTACATAACTTGTTGTTCCTTGGTTCAAATTCCTTATAAACCACTATGCAATCCTTACCTAGTTTACACTTCATCTCTTAAAGATGTTTTATAAAAGCTAGAACACAAGATTATATTTCACTCTGTTTCTCACAGCTCACATTACTCATGGATCTTCAACGTTATTGATGTTTTCAATCAAACTTGAGTTCACCTCTCATGTGAGGATCTTAAAACTATTGGTTCAGATTGTTGCGGATTAGTTCGAAACTTCTGACTTTTCCTTCACTACCTATGATCCATCAGCAAATCACTCTTGGTAACAACACTTTCTCCTCTTCAGATGTCCTTAGGAGATGGAGAAATCATTTACAAATTCTATTGTTACAAAACTTCTTGTTAATTTTCAGCCCGTTCTCCTATTCTGTGTTGAAAATGTTACCCCCAATCGATTGATTATTCTCATCAATTTTGTGTTTAAAATATTATTCTCAATTGACAAATACTATTCCCAATCAATTGTGCTTAAATTAAACGATCGACTACTAGTGTTCCTAATCAATTGTTATTGTTCTCAGTTGATTGTTTGATTTAAACTAGACTTTTTCCTAGTTTGGATTCAATGTTGAGTTCATTCCTTAGTCGACTATAACTACTAGTCGATTGATACTCTCATTTCAACCTAAGTTTGAAATTTCCTCATTCTAAGAGACCTTATGTCTCTAGAATTTCCTCGTATCTCTAGTACAACCTATTTGGACTTTTCTTGCCAACCGTTGGCTTAGTATCCAACTGATCTTGCCCATCAAAACTTCTTTTGCTTAGACTTTGGGCATCTTTCCTTATCATAACTTCCACCTTGTTTGACATCTAATTACTCAATAATTACATGACTACAATAGTACGAGGCATCCAATTCACCCTAACTTGTCTGGACATTTTATCAATCCTCTTACATCTAATCTTCCGTGACTTGATAGGACTACCCTACATGCTTAACATTCAGTTCTACATGATTTGTTAGGCCTTTCTTCCCACGTCTAACATCCAATCCTCTATTATCTATTAGGATTTCTCTCATGTGTCTCACATCTAATACTTCACTATCTATTATGACTTTTATTGCATATACTGATTGAACTTTTCCTCAATCAAATGGACCGTCACCACTCACTTAAACTTTTACCTTATCAATTTCCTTGTGTCAAGTCTCTAATCAATTGTGACTCACACTTATATTTTTCTACTATTAAAAAATAATTAATCAGGTAATAATTAAAATCTAGAATGGTTGATCCAATCTTACGAAAGTTTCCCATCAATCGTCAGGATAAATCAGAAAGTAGTTGTGACAGGCGATTCAAAAGTCCAGTATTCTATGATTGCACCCTCATTTAGAGAATTTTTTTTTTGGCTTTTTGCAAAATACATTGTAGCTGGAAATCGAATCGTAGATATTTGAATGATAATTTCACACCCTTCCACTACATAATAGTCTTGAGAACTATTTTTTCAAATATCTACTCAAATTTGACATTGGGCACATCATTCAATCATCAAATATATTGTCGAACATCTAATCCAATTCATATCAGGGTCAATCTTGACTTGGGGCCAATTGCATTCACAAAAACCATAAGTATACTAAGAGCACCTGGAATAGTGCGTTAATCGAGCGTATAATACTCGATTAACGCACCACGCGTATTAAAATCATTGCGACGAAAGTGTTAAAGCGCTGATGTGATAAACACATTCAGATATTGAAACACATCCATCGATCAAAATATAGAGCTGACATGACATCCCCAATCAATTGAGACTGCCCCCAATCGATTAAGGATACCCCTAATCGATTGGGCAATCGATTATGGCAGGGGCAACTCCCAATCGATTGGGACCGACCCCCAATGTATTCGGAGTTGCGATTGGGGATGTCTTTAATCGATTAGGACAGCTGTAATCGATTAAAAATCGACAACGATCACTTAAACGACTAGTGTAAACGCTCACAACAGTTATCAAATGGTTACAAACGACTATTTTAATAAAAATAAATAAATTTTCATCTATAAATACTCATCACCTTATAACTCTCATTCAATCTTCAAACACCTCCCTCCCAATCACTCTCATTTCAATCTTCAAACACCTCCCTTCCTCCCTCCCTCTAAAAATCTCCTCTCTACTATTTTCTTCCGAAATGGATAAAAATAATTGTGTTTTTTTATAAATTTTTTAGAAAATACTTCTTCCCAAAATTCCCAAACTTCATCAAATTATCCATATTTTTCATATCCACCAAATTATCCACATAATGCATACCCACCAAATAACTCATATGGTCTATATCCACCAAATTATTCATATAATCCATATATACAAAATTATCTA
This sequence comes from Boesenbergia rotunda, assembly GCA_024364735.1. Taxonomy (NCBI): domain Eukaryota; kingdom Viridiplantae; phylum Streptophyta; class Magnoliopsida; order Zingiberales; family Zingiberaceae; genus Boesenbergia; species Boesenbergia rotunda. Next base: position 24,048 of record JAGFNQ010000531.1, read on the forward strand.
TCCAATCCACCTGCAACTGACATGCTTTTTACATCTTCGACGGAAAATGATCCATTTACTCCGAATAAAATGATCCATTTTCTCTGACTTGTTCTAGAGACTCAAGTGTCCGACCGTGAATCTCCAATTGAAGTTGTTAAGTTAAAGAATGCGGATTCTAGCATTGCGGGTAGAAAAAAACGATCGGCATGGAGTAAGTTTGAAGATGAAATTTTGGCCAGATCGTTTATCACTATCAGCGATGATTCAGTCATCGACAATGATCAAAAGATGGATACTTGTTGGGGTCATGTTGCTAGCTACTACAATGAGAATCATCCTCAAGGTACACTCAATAGAAATGCAAGTATCATACGATCGCACTGACACAATACCATACAAAAAAGGTATATCATTTCAACACAAATTATAATAGCGTTTATAGTGTGTATTGTAGCGGCTACAGTGATAAGGATATATTGCGGTTTATGTATGAAAAATATCGTGAGAAAAATAATGATATTGCATTTAATCTCGAGCATATGTGGAGGATCGTAAAAAACTGTCTAATGTTTACACCACAATCCGTTGATCACCTTGTTAGCACGAAGAAGGAAAGAACCTCGGAGTCGGGAGCATGCAACACCTCATCTAACCAAGATGCTAGTCTATATGTAAATTTAAACGAAGAAGAAACTCGTCTAATGGGTCAGAAGGCAGCAAAAAGAAAAGGAAAAGACAAAATAAAATTAGACATTAAAGGTATGATAACAAATTTAGATAATATGTTTGCAAAATTTACTGAGTATACAAGTATAAAAATGACTGAAGTTGGAATGTAACAAAAATAACTCGAAGTTGATGAGATGAAAGCAAAAACTACTGAAATAAAAGCATAGGTTGCCTTAGCCGAAGTTCAATTAAAGGAATATACAATCATTTCGAATGACACTTCGCAAATGACACAGGAGCAATTTATCATCCAACAACATCTATGTCAAGAGATTAAGAAGAGATGGAATATATAATTTTTATTTATTATAATTTTTAATTATTATACCTTTTCAATTAATGTAATTTTCGAACATTGTCCTTTTAAATTAATATAATTTTCTATTATTTTACTTTTTAAAATTCATTTATAATTTCTGGTCAATTAATATAACTATTGCAAACTAGCTGTTGGAATATAGCTGTTGTAATATGGCAGTTGGAATATAGCCGTTGTAATATAGTTGTTAGAATATAGTCATTGATAGGAATAAATAAATAGACACCTTGTGCTCTACAGTTCTTCATTCTCTAAGTAGTTGATGAATTCGTTTCCTCTTCATTCTTCATTCTTCGATCATTGTGTTGTATAATTCGTTATTTTTCATTAGTTTTGAATTCGTTTCTTCCAAATATGTCTTAATCTTCAAGTAACACTACATTTGACTCGACAACTGAAGATGAAGTCCATGTTGAAGATGCTGACGAAGGTTATAATTCATAAATTGAGCTAATGTCATTGATACTTCAACAAAGTTGACAAATAGTTGAAGTTTATCTAAGTAATAACGAGATACGACGAAGAAAAAGGTTCATCCAAAGAAATCGTGAAGCTGGGCATGCGAGACTCTTTAATGATTATTTCTTCACAAATTCAATGTATCCAAATCAAATATTTTGAAGACGATTTCGCATGCGAAGAGATTTATTTTGTCGCATAGTAAATGCACTTAAGAGTCGTTCATTATTTTTTCATCAGATGGATGATGCTGCGAGTGGACAAGGCTTGGCATTACTACAAAAATACACAACTGCGATTCGCCAATTTCCTTATGGAGTCCCAGCCGACCATCTTGACGAGTACCTATGCATGGGTGAATCAACCGCCATCCAATGTCTTTTCAAGTTGTGTTTATGTGGTTGAATTCTTTGGTGATTAATACTTGAGACGGCCAAATGCTGATGATGTTTAACGTCTTCTTCAATTGCATGATGAGAGATACGACTTCCTTAGAATGTTAGACAACTTTGATTGCATGCATTGGGAATGAAAAAATTATCCAGTTGCTTGGAAAGATCAATTTACAAGTGGACATGGATCACCAACAATCGTGCTTGAAGCGGTCATGTCTCAAGATTTGTGGATATAACATGCATTCTTTGGTGTCGCTGGTTCACGTAATGATCTTAATGTGTTATATGAATCTCCCATATTCAATAACTTGCAAGGAAATGCCCCGAAGATTAATTTCACGGGCAACGACACTCAATATAAGAAGGCGTATTATCTAACAGATATAATATATCTGAAGTGGGCTACTTTCGTGAAGATTTTTTCTTGCCCGAAAGATCCCAAGAGGAGATTATTTAAGGAAAGACAAGAGGCGATAAGAAAATATGTTGAACGAGCATTTGAGGTGCTCCAAGTTCGATAGATAATTGTCAAAAGTTCAACTCATTATTGGTATAGAAAAAAATTAAAATATATTATGTAAGCATGTATTATTTTGAACAACATGATTGTGGAAAGATGAGGGGGATCACGTGACAAATTAGTACAACGATGAAAGTGACAAACCCGCGCAACCCGTCCAAGGCTCAAACCGATGATTTCATGATTATCTCCAGATAAATTCCCAACTATGTGACAGTCATGTGCATCACCAACTTCGTGCCGATTTAGTTGAACATATTTGGTCATAATATAACAACTTCTGAATTTATATTTTATTGTTTCGCTTTATATTTAATTTATATATTATTTTTAATTATATGCAAGTGTATTTTTTATGTTGTATTCATTTATTTCAAATTTATAATAATATTTTAATTTCAAATAATAATAAATATATTTAAAAATATTATTATTTTATTATTTTAAATAATAATCATTTAAATTGGCAAATGAAATTGAAAATAAAGAATATGTATGTGAGAAAATTAATATGTGAGAGAATGTATATGTGAGATAATATGTATCTGGCATGTGAACCCTATTAATAATGACGGTTGAATGTTAAACGAATGTAAGAGAATGAAGATGTTAATGTTAATGTGGTATATGTGTCTCATATTTTTTAATCAGGTGGTAGGTGTTATAACGTTAAAGATGTTAAACGATTACGGATGCCCTAAGTCTTCCAGGTTTGTTCCTCCGTCATCTTTTGTTATTGAATACAGATCCAATTTACATAGATTTGCATAAGTCATGAGCTTTATGAACACTGATCTTGAAAGTTAGTGTTTCATTCTTACGAACCATCCAATAAAGAGAAACAAAATAAGTCACAAAGGAGATCATTCTTAGGAACCATCCAATAAATCCATGAAGCAACAATGAGCTACAAAGGAGATCCAACATCCATCGGTGGTTCAAATTGTTAGAGGATATTCAGAAATTTTACAATAAATTAAAATTACTAAAATAATTTCAACTTATTTGTTGAGTGACCCGACTGTCTTTTTCACAAGCAACAGTCTCCCGAACTGAATTCCCGAGCTCCCGACTGGGTCTCCCGAGCTGCCGACACGGTCTCCCGAGCTCCCGACTGAGTATCCGAGCTGCCGACTTGATCTTCCCGAGTTCCCGACTGAGTTTCACGTACTCCCGACCTGAGTCTCTCGACCGAGTTTCTCGAGCAGTAGTCCCGAGTAGTTTTCCTGAGTGGCCGAGTGAGCTCCCGAGCAGTATCTCCCGACCCGAGCAGTGTCTCCCGAACTCCGAATGGAATTCCCGAGTGGAGTCTCCTGACTAAGATCTCCCGAATAGTGGTCGGACATCTCCCGGCCGACCAGGAATTTGCTGAGGTCTGCGCAGCGTAGTTTCCTTGAAACAGATTCGTCCTCCTCCGACGGTACTTCGAGGCTCAGATGGATTTCTGCAGGATACAACAGCAGACCATGGGCGCAACGGAGCACTCGTTGCTCGTGGTGAACTGAGGAGGTACCCGACTGCTATCAACGGAGGTCGGGAACGAGGTGGAGCAGAGGAGAATTTCTTTGTATCGTCCGCGTTCCTTTTGCTCTCGATCACGACCTCCTTATATAGGCTCAGACCCCCGCAGTATTCAATGACAACTTAATCGTCATTTACTGCCCATTAATCGGCCAGATCAAAATGTCTGGGGGTTACTGACCTCGTATTAATCAAAAATTAATGCATCAGTTACATTTGAGCAAAAATAATTTGGCAAAATGTTGGTTCATTTCCTTGAACAAATTTTGCCTCGACCGGTCAGACATTCGACGTGCGCAGGTCATGCACGCACACGAGTTCACTTGGTTCAGTACAAATCCGGGCCCTGGATTTGCACCCCCTGCGCACACACGCGTGAGAGAGAGCCTCTCTCCTAGCATTTGTTCATAACTATCATGCTTATGATACAATATAAACTAAACATTTTACTTTAAAACTCCCAACGTGGGACTAAAGCTCCAGTTACAAGGGAGTTTCTTTATTCTCCTCTTCACTTTCTACTTACTAGAAAATTCCAATGTGAGACTAAAGTCCTATTACCTCCCTTTCCATTCACACTAGATATCCAAGATATCCACTTCATGAGTGTTTAAAAATATTCATGGTGATATTCAAATCCTAGGGCATGGGAAAAAACTCCGCCGTACCCTAATTGCATGGAAAGAGCTACCCCGTTTTACCACCGTGGCCGGGGGCGTGTTCACAACATCTGTGAGCTGCTGTTCAGAGGATTGTCCCATCTTGAGAAACTACATAAATCAAATCAATTAACGCCATTAATGTTCTTACCAACAACCTTCAGAATTGAATTACTTCCTTAAAAGTATATATTTTTAAAACAAGCTCAAAGCTCTGGAAATGAACGGATAAGATCTCCCATTGCACTCTCCTATTACACCATCAAAGTAGGAATCGGAATGTCTCTCTCTTTCAGAAGAAAAATGCTCAAGCAATCAACTATAGGAGGGCGAGAAGAACGGCTGCGGTGGCGCCGATGGCGAGGAGAGGGAAAGCCGGGGAGCGGCAGCTACGGGGAGCGGCGGAGACGTCTTTGAGGGAGGAGGGCGGCGGGGAGGGCGGCGGGAGCGGCTGGGCGACGATGGCGAGGCGCATGCCGCCGTAGCAGAATCCGCGGCTGCAGATGAAGTAGTAATCGCCGGTGTGGTTGAGCTGGAAGGCGTAGCTCCGGCCTTTGCTGTAGTTGGAGATGGAACTGGAAGCGTCGCAGTTGTTGTAGCCGGCCTCGTCCACCTGGACCACGTCCGCCATTCCCGTCTGGTAGTAGAACACTGCGAATTCCACCATCAATTCCTTCCTCTTCAAACCCAGAGAAAAGAGAAGAAGAAAAAGTAAAGGAAAAAAGAATCGATTGTGGGACGGACGGACCGAGCCAGTCTCCGACATGGAAGGGCTTGTGCTTGTCGACCCAGGCGGTGTAGTTGACGTTGGGGTTCCACGCCTGGCTGTCGCCGACGGTGAACTTGTCGGCCGACGCCAACCAGCTGCTGAGGGAGAGGAATAAGAAGAAGGGGAGGAGCAGCTTCCTGGCCATGATCTGATTCCTCTGATGATCTGAAGAAGAGTTTAGTTTTAATCGGTTTGCGGAGGAAGATGGAACAGAGCAGTGATGGCACGTGCTGCTGCGGCGGCGCGCCCAATGAGTAATTAAGCGACTTTTGCAGAAAAGTTGCTTAATTACTCGACGCGGTCTCCGCGCTCACTGATGGTAACAGTGGGCGCGGAGCCCGCGTCGAGTAATTAAGCAAGCAACGCGGAGAGAGACAGAGAAAGGGAAGAGGAGAGAGACACAGGTGAAATCACGGCGAAGATCACGCGGAGCCCAGCTGAGCCAGCCGGTTGGTGGGCCCACAAACAGCTGTTAACGTGTTTGGAGTTTCGACATCTTGATTAGCGATGTAATTCCTATTTTATTTAATATAGAATAATAATTGGGAGAGTGAAAATGTGAGAGTGAAAATTATAACGAATGACGTGTCACATTGTATGTACGATCTTCGACGGATTCACCGTGCCCCCTAGGGTATAGTTTGATTCGGGACGACGGCCGAAGGTCGCCGATAGTGTCCAAGTGATAATTGAACGTGTGCATATAAAATGCCACGTCATGTCACGTTATATCACATCATTTACAATAATTTTCACTCTCTTATTTTCACTCTCTCTATGATTTCTCTTTAACATAAACTATTGACTTATTAACATATTTTTAATTTTCAATTTCTTTTGTAAAAAAATTAATATAAAAAATTATATTATTATTATTATTATTATTATTAATATGTCGGATTCAATGATGAAAATAACATCCGGGAATCTATTTTTATTTCATGTTTTCCTCCCGAGATCCCAAATATGTGAGAAAAATTAATATCCTTTATCTTGATCTTACTACAAATTCAGTAGTTTCGGGTTTATGGTACAGTAGAAGGATGATTAGTGGTCTCTTAATCATCCATAATTTGATTCCTAATTACAACGAATTTTATATAAATTTTTCTTCAAATGAGATGCACAATTGTAGGATATTGGACTTCTAAATTGTCCGTCGTGAGTGCTTCTCGATTTATTTTAACGGTTGATAGAAAATTTTCGTAAAATCGAATCGATCATTTCAGATTCAACTTTATTTAATTTGATTAATTAATTTTTTTTAACTACGAACTAAGCAGAAAGACGAGTCAGTTATTAAGCCAAAAATAAATTTGAAAATCATTTTTTTCGACATGCAAGTCTACTTGATCAATGGACTCGTATTTTAGAAAAGTTTAAAAAAAATATTTTACAAACTATGATAAATTAATCGAAGAAGGCGACTGCTAAAGTTTTTTTTGTCAGCTTCTATTTTCTATTTTAATTTTGGAAAAGCTTGCAGAGCAGACAACGCATGCGGTTGGAAAGCACTTCCACCTGAAGAAAGACAAGGAGAACAACAGGGAGAATGGAAGGGGTGCCTTTCCGTGGAATTCGATTGCATTCCATTCCCACTGAAATTCGATATATCAGAGTTGTGTAAACTGTAAAGTAACTTGTATCTTTTAACTACGGTTAGTTTAAATTAAGATTAATTGAAAGCAGTGGAAGAGACTGAAGAAAAACAAAGAAAAGAAAAAGAAAAAAAATTGATGAGTCATCCGATCGTCGATCAGACATTACCGACGACCTTCGACCACCACCCCAAACAAAACTATACCTTGGGAGTACGATGAACCCATCGGGTATCGTCGCAATTGCGATTTTGTCGTATTCACTGTCGAATCCGATGAGATTGTAATACGACGATTCCGACTGATTCATCGTTATCTCAGGATATTATTTGATTCGGAACGACGATAAAAAATTATCAATAGTGTCTGATCGATGATCAGACGAATCATCGACCATCGACGATCGGACGATTCATCGACTATTGCCGATGAATATGGGACACACCGAAAAGGGATCCTCTGGCATGCCTTCTCAAAAACTTTGGTCAAGAAGCTCATTGGACCTTGAGCGTATAAACTGACTCATCGTGATGAGTTGAAAATTCACTGCCGCATTAATGTTGAAATAGAAGGTTCAGGCCTAACACAAAGTAACGTGTCTGAAGATGTTGAAGTTGTTCGGTGAAGTCTCTGACGTCTGAGTCAATATGATATTGTGGCAACTAATGAAATTGTAGAACTGTAATGAAAGAAGAAGAGTGAGATTAGGTCCGGATAGAAGAGTGAGATTAGGTCATGATCTCTATGTTAGCAGAGTGAGATTAGGTCCCGATCTCTATGTTAGTAATGTGAATTGACAAGGAGGTGGGAAAAAAAAACAGAGATTTCTTTGTTTATGAATTTTATTCTCACATTGAAAATTTTATAACACTATTGTTAATTTATATCGTTGCACATGCATACATAATATGAACAAATATATAGAAAGAGACTCATTTTCACGCGTGGATATGCAAGGGTACAAATCTAGGATTTCGATTATATTGAACCAAGTTGACTCGTATACAAGTACGATTTGCGCACGTCGAAACAGATTAGTCGGGTCAAAATTTGCCCAAGTAGAATAATTAAAATTTTACCTATCTAAGGAGGCGAGATCTTGAACAAATCAATGAGTAAAAAGAGTGATCTCCACCTTCATTCCCTCACCGTTTGTTATTTCTCTCTGTTATGCATCCGTTCAGCATATCCACTCATGATAACCTTCTTGTTGCGACCACCAGCGCTGGGTGGAGATTTGTAGTCTGTCGTTGTATCCTGGGAAACAGACAACCCACAACAACCTTGAAGCACAGTCAGAGGTGGGACAAATCTGTTTTAAGGAAACTGTTTGAAAGCATGCCTCGGATTCGACGAATCGACATTTCGACAAGCCAACACTCTGATTTGACAACTTAGCACTCGGAGTCGACACTCAGATTTGACACTCAAATTTGGTGAGTCGATATTGAGATTCGACAACTTGGCACTCCGAGTCGCCGACTCGACAATCGATAACTCAACCCTTAGAAGTTGGCGAATCGGCAGTCGAGCATACAAGACAACTCAATTTTTCAGTCAGCTTAGTCATTCCAAGTAGCTTTTCCTTCCATACTTGGCAGCTTGAGATTATCAATTCAAGTCAACTCAACAGATAAGTTTGAATTTAATTTTTTCATAAATTCAGAATCTTTCCCCTCCATCACCGACAAGATTATCCAACAATCTTAAAATAGATTTGTTTTGATTGAGATGACTATAAAGAGTGTTGAGGTGCAATTGACTCAAAGCATGACGACCCCTCTATCCCAATTGGAAATGTTCCAATTAACCATGGGGAAAAGAAGAGAAGTTCACTGGGTTGAACTTCAAGAGGTGGCAACAGAAGATGCTCTTCTAGTTGATTACGCTCAATTTGACTCAGTTCTTGATGGAGGGCCCTCCCAAGCATGCTGAGGAATGTACTGATGTCCAGACCATTAGTGCAATGGAGGCATGAACTCATTCTGAGTTCGTATGCTGAAATTACATCTTCAACTATCTTGCTGACTTGCTGGATACTATGTACAATACAAAGAGAACGATCAAGGAGTTGTGAGAGTCTTGGACAAGAAGTATAAGATGGAGGATGTAGGGGGCCAAGAAGTTCATCATGGGTCAATTTTTGAACTATAAGATGGTTGATTCCAAGACAGTAATTAGCCAAGTCCAAGAGTTTCAAGTGATATTGCATGAGATCCACTCAGAAAGTATGGTTATGAGTGAAACCTTTCATGTGGCTGCTATCCTTGAGAAGTTGCCTCCCAATTAGGACTTCAAGAACTGCTGGAAGCATAAGCAAAAAAAAAAAAGATAAATCCGCTACCTTAACGCCCCCTAAAGTCGGCCCCACAAATATAGAGGAAGGTTCATGCAGGTACATAGACAACAAGCTCATGGTGGGACCGAACTACCAGAAGCATAAGCAGAATGAGATGAACGTGGAGGAACTCATTATTAGGCTTTGTATCGAAAAAGATAACTAGAGTTCAGAGAGAAAGTTGTTCTCTCAGACTACTGTGAAAGCCAACGTGGTCGAGCACGGTCAAAACTCGAAACGAAAGATTCCAAGTCTTCTGAGATGGAATGCAGAGGGGGCATAAGCAAAAAGAAGTTCTCTAGAAATTGTTTCAATGGTGACCTAGTCGGTCATAAATATTTAGAGTGTAGAAAATCGAAGAAGTAGGAGAATAGCTTGAATGAGAGATCAAAAATGGGCGACCTCTATATTGTGGCCACTAAATTGAACCTTGTGGGTTTAAACTAGCAATAATGGTGGATCGATATCAGAACCACCAGACATATCTACTACAACAATGAGCTGCTCCACAACTTTAAAAAAAATTAAAGATGGGGAGAAATTGTGTATGGGGAACTCAACAGCCTCAGATATCATGTGCCAAGGAAAAATGGTACTGAAGCTAACCTCGAGCAAGGAGTTGGCTGTCAACAATGGTTGTATTTTCCAGAGATTCAGAAGAATCTAGTGTCTGAATCACTTCTGAGCAAACATGACTTCCGTATTGCTTTTGATCGGTCAAAGTTGTTCTGTCTAAAAATGGAGTATTTTTAGGAAAGAGTTATGTAACATCTATTCAAGATCAGTGTAATGGCGAGTAGGACATGTTAACTATAATGTTAATAAAGTTGAAAAATTTTCCATTTATATGTTTGAGTCTTTGTATTTGTAGCTTCATAGATTAGGACATATTAACTATAATATATTATGTAAATTAATTAACATGCAAAGCATACTAGTATTCCTCTTTGACCCAAAACATAAGTGTGAAATTTGTATTGAAACAAAAATGGCAAGATCATTCTTTCAACATGTTGAAAGAAGCAACAAACTACTTGACTTAATTTACAACAATGTGTGCGACCTAAAAAGTACATCGACACGCCCTTGGGGCTATGGTGTAGCGGAAGGGAGGCTAATTGTCATCGCATGCATCTACGGTCCGATCCCCAACTATGACATATTTTATAGGAATTTTTCCTCCAAATGAGGCGCGAACCTTGAGATGTTGGGCTTTAGGACCGCCCACCGTGAGCACTTCTCGATTTACCCTGGCTGTCGATGGGAAATTTTTGTGGGGTCGGGTCGGTCGTCCGAGGTTGAAAAAATATCATTAATCATTTTTTAAAATGTACATCGACACATGGTGGGAATAAGTACGTTATCACTTTTGTAGATGATTATACAAAATACTGTTATGTGTATTTTCTCAAAAGTAAAGATGTAGCTATAGAGAAATTCATTCTCTATAAAAATGAGATTAAAAATCAACTTAATAAGAAGATTAAGGTGGTTCGAAGTGACCAAGGTAGTAAATATGTATTATTATTCGCTAAGTTATGTGTTGAACATGGGATCAGATACAAAACATCAGCTCCTTATACTCCTTAATAAAATGAAGTTGTTGAGTGAAAGAATTGAACTCTAAAAGAGATGATGAATACTATTCTATTGAACTTTGGATTGTCAAACTTTATGTGTTGGGAAGCTATGTTAACAGCTAATTACTTTTTAAATACGGTGCTCTGAAAGAAAATAGATAAGAGCCCATATGAATTATGGAATAGAAGACAACCGTCATATAAATATTTGTAAATGTGATGATGTCTTGCCAAAGTTTTGGTGTTTGATCCAAAAAGGATTAAGATATGATAAAAAATTATTAATTCTATATTTATTGGATATGCACATAACAACAGTGCCTATTAATATTCTGTGTATGAGTCACAAATACTAAATATACATATGAACTCAATAATAAAATCGAGAAATGCATCATTCTTCGAACATATGTTTCAATATAAGACTCAAGAGGAAGCAAGTTCTTCAAAACAGATATTTGAAACACAAGAGAAAGGAGAAGATGATAAACTAGTTGAGGTTGAACTCATATGAAAAAAAGAGCTCGGGTGGAAAAATCATATGGAACGGATTTTATCATTTTCATATTGAAAAGTGAGCCCCAAAGTTACTCAGAAATAGTAAGCTCTTCTGATGGACATCACTTAAAAGAGATAATTACATATGAGATAGACTTTATCTTGCAAAATCAGACTTAGAAACTTGTGGATCTTTCTTCGAAAAGTAAACCACTAGGTTGCAAGTGAATATTCAAGAATAAAATGAAATTAGATAGCACAATTGATATGTACAATCTAGATTGATAATTAAAGGTTACTGACAAAAAGAAGATCTTGATTACTTTGATATGGATTCTCTAGCGTTGAGAATAACTTTTAGTAAAGTATTGTTGGTGTTCCTATATGAAGGGACGTGGAGGGATCATCGATGAGGTGGATCACTCCTTGACCATAAGAGGATTGCAGGCACAGTGAGCTTGGCCTTCAGAAAGGAGTTCCTATGGAAAAAGGGAATGCCAGTAGATGGGCTAGGGAAGAGTCCCTGGCGCAGTCACTCCGACGCCGAAGTTAGGCCCTTGATCAAGAAGAAGAAAACTATAGAATCAATGGAACAGTGTTTCAATTTGTAGCACATACCTTCCTTCGATGAAAAAGAACCCTTTATATATCATAGAATGGATGCCCCAAATAAGAGTTTCTTCTCCTTCTCTTTTGTCTTTTTCTTCCTTTGGTGCAAGACAACATTCCCTTTGGTACAACAGGTATGTCTTTATTAATTTTAGCAAGGACAGTAGGTACTCTCCGACACGCCTTGTCTAATGCATGTCAGAGGAGGAGCCATTCGGGCATTTGTACAATCTAGGTGACAGGTTGGCCTAAAGTAGTAAATGAGATAGTGCGCCTACAAGCTGCAGAGTGGACTGAATCTTTTTAGGGATCTTGGGCCTTGAATGGTCATCACTGTTGGTGTAATCGATCGAAGTTTGATCGGTACGATCATGAGTTTTGATGTGTGTCAATATGATTAAGTTAGGTTTTCATATTGGTTCAATGTGTGTGTTTAAGTCATACAAGACTTAGTGAACCACACATGAGGAACAATAGAGTGAAACCATCCGAGGGACGAGAGCCAAAGGAAGAGGACTTCAAAGGGCAAGTCAAGGAAGTACACTTCAAAGACATACGTGAAGGATGACATGAAAACAAGTCACGGGCTTGTGTGCATCCGAGGGACGAGAGCCAAAGGAAGATAACTTCAAAGGGGCGAGCTAGGGAAGTGGACTTCAAGGCATATGTGAAGGATGAACTCTGGAGAGGTTGAGAGTGAATTTGTAAGCTGGGTAGTCAACTGACAAGGGAAGTAGTCGACTGGCAGCATTGAGAGAAACTCATAGAAAGATCAGTCGACTGGGGTTGGAACCAGTCGACTGGTCCGTTCGAAAACTAGCCTTTTGGCTAGCCATTGGCTAGGAACCAGTCGATTGGTCTCAGTGGCAGTCGACTGTTGTCGGAGCTGAGCTATTTTGTTAACAACTCTCTGTTGGGACCGGGTGCATGTTGACATGGATGCGGGTTCGTAATTTTAAAATTAATTACGTGCAGCGGAAGGTTTAGCATAAATAATTTCATAAATTATTTAACCACACATCTAAGCATGCAACCTTATTTTGTGTAGACATGATCATATATTTAAAATTTTGCAGAAATGTAAACTAATTTACGTATTACCTCGCTAACTCGAAGGAAGGGACGAGATGCAACTGTAAGCGTCCCTTGGAAGCTCCGCCTCTATTCGCGTCCACGCCGAGTTTTCTTCGGGATGACTTCGTAAAGCCACGAGTCTCGTGTCGACGAGAACTACTAGATCCTCCAAAGACACGACAAGAATATCAAGAGAGAAGTTGGAAGACTAACCACCAAGCGAAGAACGGAATCAAGATTCCGGAAAGAAGGAAGGAGTTGCGCCCACTTCTTCTCCTTGCGGCAGCAGCTTGGTGGCCAGAGGTGGTTGCTTGCCGGAGCTTGGACCCCGGAGAAGGAGGCCGGTGGTGGCAGTAGCTCACGGCAGCAGGGACCCTTCTTTTGGCCGGCGGCACAAGAGAAGGGAGAGGGGCGGAGAGAAGGAGAGGGAGAGAGCTTATGCCTTGATCTCTTGGATTGATTTCCAAGCCTTGCCTTGGGTCCTTTATATAGTGGTCTCTCAACCGCCAAGTCTCCTTTTTCTTATGGAATAAATTTTCATAAGAAATTTATCATATAAATTTTCTTATCATGGAAAATCAATCCATGATTTATTTTATAAAATAAAATAAACCAATCCATGGTTCATTTTAATTTCCATGAAAAATAAATTTCTTTATATATAAATTTCTTTATCATGGTAAATCAATCCATGATTGATTTTATAAAATAAAATAAACCAATCCATGGTTCATTTTAATTTCCATGAAAAATAAACCAAACCTCAGTTTATTATATAAAAATTTATATCATCTATAATTTTATAAAACAAACCACACTTGGTTTATTTTTATAAATTGAACCAAACAATTTGGTTCTCTCCCTTTGTTGTGGCCGACCAAGCAAAGAGGGTGGAGACCCTCTTTGGCCGGCTCATCCAAGCCACGCCCCAATGAATTAAACTCATTTAATTCATCTATTAAGTCTTCAAAAGACTTAGCCATTTTACGCTTCCGATGCGCCTCTGAAAAATTCAGATTCGACTTATCGTTTGGCTCAACCAAGCCTAATCTCTTTTGATTGGAAAATCCAATTTTCAACTCGTTTTAAATTCCTCGGATTACTCGTAGTGCGTGTGACTAAATAGGCTTTCAATTTATGTTGGCCGTCTATAATTAACCAATTATAGAACGATCATGAGTGACACCTAGTAGTACATCATGATCCCTAATTAATCGATAGATCAACGGTTGACCTCAGAAACAATTCTGAAACCCTTTAGCAACTTTAATGAATCGTGCCCCATTACCCTCACCATCTTATACCCACTTGGTTCAGGACATGGTCTATATGTGTCAGTTCCCACTAGGCTGACTACGTCACACCTAGCCCAAGTAACGTTTCTCGTCCTACGGATTCTAATTACTCTCATGTATTTACGAGATTCATACTCTGAACATGTCATGCTCTGGCCAGAGGCTTTGAGTAACAATCCAACGATAGGCCTTGGGTATACATCTCCTCGCAAGGAGTGGTGAATCCTTTGTAGGCTGTTCAAACATCTTCGGGCACTTCGGCTTATACCCAATCATCCTGGGTCCACACCTCCTTGGAGATGCTTGCTTAAGATGTCAAAGTATAAGTCTCCATGACCAAGATGACTTGAACACCGCAAGTCAAAGGAACATCGCACTTAAGCTGCAGTAAGAACTTCATTGACATATCTATATGTAGATTACCATATGAAGTTTTACAGCCAGTCACTCCAATGAACTAGTTCCCTTAACTAGCATTCATGTTTATCTCCGGACATCTCAATGTCACCAGCCAGTGAGAATCAGCTGATTAGAGAATAACCCATGCTAGTCTCAACAGAATTGATAGTGTCCGTATTTATCAATTCATCGACTAGGGACAATTTCAATACTTCACAATTGCACATGTAGAGATAATCACTAGTTGTAAATTCATCACAAATTCTCTCATACTGTGAATTGTATTGCGGACATTCAGTAAATGAGTTTAAGATCTCAATCAAATACACAAACATGTATACTCAAATAGTGAATATTCATTTATTAAAATAAATGATTACAATCGTAAGACAATCTGCCTTAGGACACTTCTCTCATATCACTAACAAACTCCCACTTGACCTAATGCCAATCGCTACGGTACCCAATACCACAGGCTCTAACATGACCCTCAAACTTGCTTTGAGGCAAGGCCTTAGTTAAAGGATCCGCTAAATACCTTTCAGTGGGAATTTTCTCAATTTGTATATCATTCCTACTTATAATCTCTTTGATCAGATAATAGCGGCGAAGCACATGTTTGGATCGCTGATGAGACCTTGGTTCCTTTGCTTGTGCAATAGCTCCATTGTTGTCGCAGTAAACCGGTATTGCTTCATCAATGGTTGGAACCACACCAGGTTCTGAGACAAACTTCTTGATCTAGACTGCTTTCTTTGCTGCTTCCGAAGCTGCAATATATTACGCTTCCGTGGTAGAATCCGCTACAGTGTCTTGCTTGGAACTTTTCCAACTTATTGCACCTCTATTCAAAATAAATACGTATCCGGACTGAGATTTGGAGTCATCCTTATCTGTCGGGAAACTGACATCTGTATACCCACGTATTACCATATCACCTTCTCCATATATTAGGAACACATCCTTAGTTCTTCTTAAGTACTTAAGGATTGTCTTGACAGCCGCCCAATGATCCATTCCTAGATCAGACTGGTATCTGTTTGTGACGCTCAGAGCATACGATACATCGGGCCTAGTACATAACATAGCATACATGATAGATCCTATCGCGGATGCATAAGGAATCTTATTCATGCAAATCCTCTCGTCTTCTGTGCGTGGACACATAGACTTCGAAAGGTTGATCCCATGCCTGATGGGAAGGTAACCTTTCTTGGATTCCGACATGCTAAACCTTTTTAGCACTCGGTCTATATATGTAGACTGCGAAAGATCAAGCAACCGTTTTGATCTATCTCTATAGATTCTAATCCCAAGATATAGGTTGCTTCTCCCAGGTCTTTCATGGAGAAAGTTTTGGACAACCAAATTTTGACTGACTGTAAGACTGATATATCGTTTCCTATAAGTAATATGTCATCGACATACAACACTAGGAATACGACTGCACTCCCACTAACCTTCTTGTACACACAAGGTTCGTCAGGATTTTGTGAGAAATCAAACTCTTTGATTGTCTCATCAAAACGGATGATCCAGCTCCTGGATGCTTGCTTTAGTCCATATATGGATCGTCGAAGCTTGCATACTTTGGTTTTATCAACCGATGTGAAACCTTCAGGTTGTATCATGTATACATCCTCAAGCAGGTTTCCATTAAGGAAAGCTGTTTTCACATCCATTTGCCATATCTCATAATCATAATGAGCTGCTATGGCCAGGAGCATCCGAATGGATTTAAGCATAGCTACTGGCGAATAGGTTTCGTCATAATCAATTCCTTGTTTCTGACGATATCCTTTTGCCACTAATCTAGCCTTAAAGGTAACAACATTACCTTCCATGTCGGTTTTCTTCTTGAAAACCCACTTGCACCCTATGGGCTTAATCCCTTTAGGCGGGTTAACCATGTCCCATACTTGATTTTCGTACATGGAATCCATTTCCGACTTCATGGCTTCAAGCCATTTATCCCTTTCTGAATTTATCAGAACATCTTCATAACTGATAGGTTCGTCATTGTTAACGAGTAACACGTCATTCGATTCACTTATGAGAAATCCGTATCTCTCTGGAATATTGCGTGTCCTATCCGACCTACGAAGAAGTGGTGTTGTTTTAGGTTCAACTGATAGCTTATCATTATGAGTTATTGGTTGTGGGTCTAGACTAGGTGTCTCTGTAATGTCTATTGGAGTTTCTTAAACTTCTTCAAGTTCAATACTACTCCCACTGTTTTCTTGTAAAAGAAATTCTTTTTCCAGAAATACAGCATGCCTTGAAACAAACACCTTTTGTTCCAAGGGATGATAGAATTGGTAACCCTTCGTTTTCTTAGGGTATCCAATAAATAGACATTTATCAGACTTAGCATCCAATTTGTCTGATACAGTCCGCTTTACATAAGCAGGACAACCCCATATCTTAAGGTGAGTTAAATGAGGTTTCTTACTATTCCACGTCTCATATGGAGTAGTAGAGACCACCTTGGTCGGGACTCTGTTTAGCAAGTAAACAGCTGTCTTAAGCGCATAGCCCCAAAAGGATTTTGGAAGAGTTGCATGATTCATCATAGATCTAACCATGTCCATCAAGGTTCGGTTACACCTCTCAGATACACCATTATGCTGTGGTGTATATGGCGGAGTCCACTGAGACAATATCCCATTGTCCCTAAGATAATCTTGAAACTCTTGACTCAAGTATTCACCACCCCGATCGGATCGAAGTATCTTAATACTTTTGCCAAGCTGTTTCTCTACTTCACTTCTGAACTCTTTGAATTTCTCAAAAGCTTCAGATTTGTGTTTCATTAAGAACACATACCCGAATCGTGAGTGATCATCGATAAAGGTAATGAAGTAGCTATAGCCTCCTTGTGCAAGAGTTGACATTGGTCCACATACATCAGTATGTATTAGACCAAGTAATTCTCCCACTGGTTTACCTTTTTCGGAAAAGGATAATTTGGTTATCTTGCCTTTTAAGCATGATTCACATGTATCAAATGAACCGGGTTCAAATGATTCCAGAATTCCACATCGGTGTAATTTGGTCATGCGTTTCTTACTTACATGGCCAAGACGACAATGCCACGTATAGGAGTCTATTTGATTATCTATTCGAGCACGTTTGTTGCTAACTTCGATATTGAAAACGTCACCAGATAAATCTAACGTGTAGATACCATTGTATAAAGTTCCAGTCCCATAAATAACACCATTTAAAGTTATGTAACAATAATTGTTACTAAAAGTTAAATGATAACCCTTTTCATTCAAGCATGAAATAGATACAATGTTCTTTATTAACGAAGGAACAAAATAACAATTATCCAATTCTAAGACAAGTCCAGTAGGGAGCTTTAACAAATATGTTCCGATGGCAATAGCAGCAATCTTTGCTCCATTTCCAACTCACAAATTCGCTTCTCCCTTGACGAGTCTTCTTCTATTCCCTAGCCCTTGTATGTCATTACATATATGTGAGCTACACCCAGTATCAAGTACCCAGGTGTACGAGGAAATAGAGTGACATTCAATAACGAAGATGCCTGAAGAGGATGGGGCATCAGATGCCTTCTTCTTCAAGGACTCAAGATAAACCTTGCAGTTTCTTCGCCAGTGGCCCTCCTTGCCGCAGTGATGGCAAGTGCCTTTTGGTGCATTTTCAATCTTTTTGGCCTTAGTTAACTTATTGGTGTCCAAAATGGAACGCAAATTCAGAGAAGACATGATTAGGTGATTATCCTAGAAATACAAATTGAGCTTATGTGAGAAGAATGATAAAGAATGCATCAATATACATTAATTAAATCCTATTTATTTTTCGAATTGAATAGCCCTTTTTATCAATTCGGGAGATCGTAGGAACATCTCCAAATATGTTGATATCCAACCATAGATAAGAACAACCATGGTTGTAGTCCATCAAGTTATTCTTAGCTATGAAGGTAGGTAATTATACCGATTACATATTACACATATGTAACTATCACATTATGCTATCAACTAATTGAATGTTTGCATAAATCATTGGGTTGTTAACTCATTAACAAGTATGCAACAATATACATAGCACCCAACTGCACCTCTCTTTACATCGACCTTGGCTGTGGCACAACAAATCGATGCTCCAAGCTTAAGGCTGACCCATTAATCAAGAAATGGTTTTAATATGGTTGGAGCTCATTCAACCGTCTAGTCAGGCTTGGATGTGTCCAACAACCAAAACTAAGGATTGACCTCTGACTCCAACTATATTAATCATAAACTAATTCCATGGTTTGAATATGTTGAGGTTCAAGCCGGGTATGGATGTGTCCATCAACCCAAACGAGAAACAAAACTCCGATTCTAACCATATTAATGGAAGGTGTTGGCCTTAATATTTTGTAAGGGGTTTTGGGTCTCATCCTTTTCCTTTTAAGCACATTCATGATATATAATTATGTCATGTTCTAACGATTTCCTTAATAAAGTATGTATGTGACTTAATTTGTCAAGTCTCATTAATTGAATTAGGAACCGGATTTCCTAATTCTAATTTCATACTTTATTCAAGGAATTGTTTTGGGAAACAATTTCCTAAATTGTCATAATCAATTTCCGAAATAATATGTTTAAGACTTTGATTTCTCTAAATCAAATCTTATTAAATTAAGAGATAGATTCTCTTAATTCAACCATATATTATTTTCATGAAAATCTTATTTAAGGAAATAAACTCTATAGGAAACAACTTTTCCGAATTAATTTTGGAGACAACAATATGTAAGAGCATTACCTCATAAATCAAATAAGGAAATTATCGTTTGAGAATCACCTCAAAAAATTTCCAAGATTTGATCATATATTTTATTTATGGATAATTAATTACAACAAATTATTTACTTTGGGTGGCTCCCCGAGGCACTCCCCAAAGAAAAGAAATTTGTTGTAAATCTAATTTGGCCTACTCCCCGAGGCATAACCAAATTAAACTTGACAATTAAAGAACTTGTTAATAATATAATTTGGATGGCTCCCCGAGGCCTACCCAAATTAATTTTAACAATTCATATTCAAAATAGGAAATTAAATTACAACAACTAACTTTAATTTGGGTGACTCCCCGAGGCACTCCCCAAAGTAAAGAATTTTGTTAATAATTTAAAAACCAATTTGAATTTAATTGTCAATTAATGTTTCCATAAAATGTCTAGACTTTCATGAAAAGAAAGTGCCCAAAATTACGAGCTTTCCATAAATGGAAAGTTTCCAAAAATAAAAGGTTTTCAGAATAATTGTAAGTTCCTGGTACAAAGAAAATTTACGTATTTCCAAAATTGGAAAATTTCCAAAATAGGAAATTTCCAAAATTGAAAAGTTTCCAAAAATGGAAAGCTTTCACAATTATCATAAAATTTCAGAAACAGGGATATTTCAAAAGTTTGCGAAATTTCATGAGGATTTCCAAACTTTGAAATTTCTAAATCGAAATTTATCATAATTGGAAAGTTTCCATAATTGGAAAATTTTCCAAAATTGAGATCATGACAAAGTTTTCCGCAAAACAATTATCTGATTATGTCGAACACTAACCGGCTCTGATACCACTGTTGGGACCGGGTGCATGTTGACATGGATGCGGGTTCGTAATTTTAAAATTAATTACGAGCAGCGGAAGGTTTAGCATAAATAATTTCTCAAATTATTTAACCACACATCTAAGCATGCAACCTTATCTTATGTAGACATGATCATATATTTAAAATTTTGTAAAAACGTAAACTAATTTACGTATTACCTCGCGTAACTCGAAGGAAGGGACGAGATCCAACCGTAAGCGTCCCTTGGAAGCTCCGCCTCTATTCGCGTCCACGTCGAGTTTTCTTCGGGATGACTTCGCAAAGCCACGAGTCTCGTGTCGACGAGAACTACTAGATTCTCCAAAGACACGACAAGAATATCAAAAGAGAAGTTGGAAGACTAACCACCAAGCGAAGAACGGAATCAAGATTCCGGAAAGAAGGAAGGAGTTGCGCCCACTTCTTCTCCTTGCGGCAGCAGCTTGGTGGCCGGAGGTGGTTGCTCGCCGGAGCTTGGTGGCCGGCAGCAGCTTGGTGGCCGGAGAAGGAGGCCGGTGGTGGCAGTAGCTCACGGCAGCAGGGACCCTTCTTTTGGCCGGCAGCACAAGAGAAGGGAGAGGGGTGGAGAGAAGGAGAGGGAGAGAGCTTATGCCTTGATCTCTTGGATTGATTTCCAAGCCTTGCCTTGGGTCCTTTATATAGTGGCCTCTCAACCGCCAAGTCTCCTTTTTCTTATGGAATAAATTTTCATAAGAAATTTATCATATAAATTTTCTTATCATGGAAAATCAATCCATGATTTATTTTATAAAATAAAATTAACCAATCCATGGTTCATTTTAATTTCCATGAAAAATAAATTTCTTTATATATAAATTTCTTTATCATGGTAAATCAATCCATGATTGATTTTATAAAATAAAATAAACCAATCCATGGTTCATTTTAATTTCCATGAAAAATAAACCAAACCTCAGTTTATTATATAAAAATTTATATCATCCATAATTTTATAAAACAAACCACACTTGGTTTATTTTTATAAATTGAACCAAACAATTTGGTTCTCTCCCTTTGATGTGGCCGACCAAGCAAAGAGGGTGGAGACCCTCTTTGGCCGGCCCATCCAAGCCACACCCCAATGAATTAAACTCATTTAATTCATCTATTAAGTCTTTAAAAGACTTAGCCATTTTACGCTTCCGATGCGCCTCTGAAAAATTCAGATTCGACTTATCGTTGGCTCAACCAAACCTAATCTCTCTTGATTGAAAAATCTAATTTTCAACTCGTTTTAAATCCCTCGGATTACTCATAGTGCGTGTGACTAAATAGGCTTTCGATTTATGTTGGCCGTCTATAATTAACCAATTATAGAACAATCATGAGTGGCACTTAGTAGTACATCATGATCCCCAATTAATCGAAAGATCAACGGTTGACCTCAGAAATAATTCTGAAACCCTTCAGCAGCTTTAATGAATCGTGCCCCATTCCCTTCACCATCTTATACCCACTTGGTTCAGGACATGGTCTATATGTGTCAGTCCCCACTAGGCTGACTACGTCACACCTAGCCCAAGTAACGTTTTTTCGTCCTACGGATTCTAATTACTCTCATGTATTTACGAGATTCATACTCTGAACATGTCATGCTCTGGCCAGAGGCTTCGAGTAACAATCCGACGATAGGCCTTGGGTATACATCTCCTCGTAAGGAGTGGTGAATCCTTTATAGGCTGTTCAAACATCTTCGGGCACTTCGGCTTATACCCAATCATCCTGGGTCCACACCTCCTTGGAGATGCTTGCTTAAGATGTCAATGTATAAGTCTCCATGACCAAGATGAATTGAACACCGCAAGTCAAAGGAACATCGCACTTAAGCTGCAGTAAGAACTTTATTGACATATCTATATGTAGATTACCATATGAAGTTTTATAGCCAGTCAATCCAATGAACTAGTTCCCTTAACTAGCATTCATGTTTATCTCCGGACATCTCAATGTCACCAGCCAGTGAGAATCAGCTGATTAGAGAATAACCCATGCTAGTCTCAATATAATTGATAGTGTCCGTATTTATCAATTCATCGACTAGGGACAATTTCAATACTTCACAATTGCACATGTAGAGATAATCACTAGTTGTGAATTCATCACAAATTCTCTCATGCTGTGAATTGTATTGCGGACATTCAGTAAATGAGTTTAAGATTTCAATCAAATACACAAACATGTATACTCAAATAGTGAATATTCATTAATTAAAATAAATGATTACAATCGTAAGACGATTGCCTTAGGACACTTCTCTCATATCACCAACACTCTCTCCTCTATTTAAGAAGAAGCTTTGGGGCATGAAGATATTACGAATTGTGATTGTAAATTCTTCTTGCTGTGTGCCCAAAACTTTCAAAGCCTACTCTCTTCTCAAACTCTAGGTCTCATCTTATAAAGAGGAAGAGATCATTTTGTAAGAGTTTCTCCACCTTCAAGCTTGATTAAAAAGGAGAAGTGTATAGTAGAGCTTGATTGTGTGGGTGTGGATCCTTAGATTAGTCACCTCAAGGAGATAGAGACCAAGTAAATTAAGGGAGTTAACATTGTCTTAATTATTTTTATTTTTATCTATATATTTCTTGTGCTTTGGCTAATATTTTATAGACAAAATTCAAGAGAAGCTATTCACCCCCTCTAGCTAGACGTAAATGTCCCAACTAGTGGTATCAGAGTAAGGTTTTGTTTCGGGAGAACTCACCATTAACCGAAACATCAAGATGTCGTTTCAAAATGGATATAGCATCGCACGACCACCATTCTTCGACGGCAACGATTTTACTTATTGGAAAGGTAGAATGGAATATTATTAATGAATAATATTAAAAATTGGTTTAGTGTTGTAGATGGTTTTAAGATGCCAAAGGATGAGAGGGGTGTGTTGATGCAGTCTAACCCCTGATTGTTATTTTGGTGTTGACACCGATTTTAGTTTAGGTTAATGAGATGATTGAGATTAAGTCCTGGTCGGGGACTGGGCACGGAGTTAGATGAAATCCTAGCTTGGAGGGCGAGGTTGATGAAACCCTGGCTTGGAGGGCCAGGTCCTAGCCTGGGAAGCTAGGTTGAAGTCCCGGTGAGTGAAACTGGGCATGGAGTCTTGGTCCGGGTGACTAAGAACGAGTCAGAGAAGGGCTGGAAGCTTGTTCTCGTGACTTAGAGGAGATTTGACCTTGCCTGGATCGGTCTGGTGACCGATCAGGGAAGTTGGCATGGAGTTCCCTCGTGGATCGGTCTGGTGACCGATCCAGCTATGTCTGATCAGTCTGGTGACCGATCAGGGAGCATACAGTGAAAATGGGAACCTTACTGATCGACTCCTGATCGGTCTGGTGACCGAGCAGGGATACTATTTAGATCGTTCTGGGGAACGATCAATTGTCGCGAGGTTCTCACTATAATCGATCAGGCTGGAGCCTGATTGGTCAGGAGGTAGCCTGATCGGTCTGCAGACCGATCAGGACCCACCCTGATCGGTTTGGTGACCGATCAGGGGTGTGGTAGAAAGAAACTGGAGAAAACCCAACTTGTGCTGGATCGGTCTGGTGACCGATCACTGAAAAGTCGTGATTTCGATTTCTCACTGGGGACCGATCGGTCTGGTGACCGATCACCGATCGGTCTGGTGACCGATCAGGAGTCACTCTGATCGGTCCGGGGATCGATCAGTAGCTGATAGCTTTAATTCAAAAGCGCTGTCAGAGCTTTGATCGCGTTCTGATTGCTACTGATACACTTCTGAGTCTTCTGATATTTGATTCTCTGCTGATTTACCGGTCTAATGAGCTGCAAAGTGTGCAGGTAACTCAGGTTTACTCAAGGGGAGTCAAACGGAGGCTTTTGCTACAGCAGGTTTGGCTGTTTCCCGTCCGTAGGAAATAACGTCTTCTGGCGCGAGCTGCAACGGCTGAGAAGCTGATGACCTGGGGCCTCGAGCTCGACTGGAGGGGATTCATTGAGTCCAGAGGAGGTCAGGGGTAGTTGGGTCGTTGCAGGTGAGTGGCTGGTGAGCTGCAGGGCAGCTGGCGACCTGGCGATGGTAAGCAGGTTAAGCTGCGAAGCGGAGAAGGAGCTGATATAGATCTCTAAGTGAACAAGCTGCTTCTCCAACTCTTGAGCATTCATTCAACACTTTGAAGCGATCTCTTGCAAAGTATCAACCGTGAGTTTGTGGAGGAAGTTGCGAGTGGATCAGCAAGCAAACAAAGAGCTGGGAGCTCTTGTGTTGGTGGTGCTGTGCTGTGCTCGGTGATCTGTTCTCCGATTCTCATCCATGTGCTTTTTTAGCGATCTGTAAGATCTTTCTTTGTGTCTCTGCGCTTTCATTCCATATACTCTATTGAGACATTTGTGTGGAGAGGTTTCTCCATCGAGAAGGAGGATTTGATATCCGGATTTTCCAAGTCTTGATCTGCCGACGATCAAGGGATCGCCCACCTTAAGGGCACGCCAAGGAGTAGGGGCAAGTTATCCCCGAACCTTGTAAACGATCCTTATTAGCGTTTTTGGTTTGCTTTTCATTCCTGCAGTTACACTCTGTTTTGTTTTTGCTTCTGCTGTGCTACTAACCCTAACTACAGAGAAATCTCAAAAGTGAAAGCGATTTTTGTGTCTGGCTATATTCACCCTCTCTCTCTAGCCATCCAAGTCCCAACAAGTGGTATCAGAGCTTGGGGCTCTGTTCAAGCGGCTTAACATCCGGGAGCTATCAACAATGGCTTTGAGAGAAGGATTTAGCACCATTCGACCTCCCTTCTTCGATGGATCCGATTTTTAATTTTGGAGGTCTCGCATGGAGTACTACCTCAAGACCGACATCAGAATGTGGTTCTCCGTAAAGGAAGGCTTCACTCCTCCAAAAGACGCAGAGGGAAAAGAGTTGGAGTCCTCCCGGTGGTCGGCTGAGCAAACACGAAAAGGAGAAGCCGATGCGAAGACGGTGGTGACTTTGCAATGTGGAATGAACAAAGACCAACTAATCAAGGTTAGTCCCTTTACAAGCGCAAAGGATTTGTGAAATAAGCTCATCGAACTCCATGAGGGCACCCGAGACTCGAGAATAGCCAAGAGGGACTTGTTCCTCAACCAACTACAAAATCTCTGCATGAAGGAGAGTGAAACGGTAAGTGAGCTTCATAGTAGATTCAAAGAAGTCCTCAACGGTCTTTATTCCATAGATGAAAAGGTCGAGAACCACAACCTTGTGAGGTATGTGTTAAAAGCTTTTCCAAGGAATGCCTTGTGGTCATCCGTGGTGGATGCCTACAAGGTTTCTAAGGACTTGTCAATTGTAAAATTAGATGGTTTATTTTGTGAAATGGAGCTATATGAGATGGCTAACAAAGGCCCCAAGGAGAAGGGGATTGCACTAGTTGCAGGAGAAAAGCCCAAGAAGAAGAAGGAGAAGAAGAAGGAGAAGGAAGTCTCTTCATCTTCATCCGAATCTGAGTCCGAGTCCGAGGAGGATGGCAGCGGGTCTTCTTCCTCCGAGATGGCCAACTTTGTTAGGAGAATGATGAGGAAGAGCCGGTGCTTCAAGGGTAAAGCTAACCCGAGTGAAGTTAAAATTGATAAGTCTAATATTACTTGTTATGAGTGTAGCAAGAAAGGATACTTCAAGAAGGACTGCCCAAAGCTCAAGAAGAAGGAGGATAAACCAAAGAAGAAGAAGAAGACCTTGAAGGCCACATGGGATGAATCATTCTCTAGTTCATCCGAAGAGGAGAAGGAGGAAAAGAGTACACGCCATGTAGCACTCATGACTCTTGAAGATGAGGAGAGCAGTGATAAATCCACGGACTCCTCAAATGCGGCTTCATCATCTTCGGATGATAAAGAGGTAATCTCTCCCGAATTGGATAAATGTTATAGAGTCATTACATGTTTAACCGAATTGTTGAAAAAGTCAAAAGGAAAGGTTAAATAATTGAAAGTAGAAGTAGAACATTTGAAATCCTCTAAGGATGAGGATATTGATGATTTGCATGTAGAGATGTTAGAAGATGAAAACAAATCATTGAAGAGTGAGGTTGAGAGAGTCAAGAGTGTTCTTGAGAAATTCTCAACAAGCTCAAAAACTTTAGACATGATTTTAAATGCACAAAGGGCAGTCTACAACAAGGTTGGTATTGGTTACCGACCTAAAGAACCATCATTTGTTTCCCTAATGTCTAGGACTGATGTTAGACCACTTAAGACTCCTAGGGTTCAAAGGAAAGTGGTCAAGGCATGGGTGCCTAAGTCTTGCATAGTAGGTGCTTTAGGTCCCAAGATTTGGGTACCTAAATCTTCTATTATTCGTATTGTGTAGGTCGTGATTGAGGGGGAGCATCTATCAACTTGGTTCGTTGATAGTGGGTGCTCCAAACATATGACCGGTGATAGATCCTTATTTACTACCATTCAAAGAAAAAGTAGAGGTAATGTTTCCTTTAGTAACAATGGTAGTCTTAAGGTTGTAGGAATAGGAGACATTCAAATATCTGAATGTCTTAGGATTAAGAATGTCCTTCTAGTCAAGGGGATGACATTTAATCTCCTAAGTATTAGTCAATTGTGTGATGCGGGTTACACAATTGATTTTCAATCAAGTCAATATCTAGTTAGACAACATGACACCTTTGACACGGTACTAGTAGGCACAAGGATAGATAACATTTATCAAGTTTCTTTTAAAAGTGCTACTAATGCTTTTGTTAAGTGTTTCATGTCAAGAGAAGATGAGTCCACCCTTTGGCACCGGAGACTAGCACACGTGAATATGAGGAACATCCGAAAATTGGCCAACAAGGGATTAGTTCGTGGCTTACCGAGCATCAAGTATGAAAAGGACAAACTTTGTGATGCATGTCAAATGAGTAAGCAAACGAAATCTGCACATAAAGGTAAAAGCGCTATAAGTACTTCTACCGCTTTGGATTTGCTTCACATGGACTTGTTTGATTGTAGCACTATTATATCCTTGAATGATAGTAGATATTGTTTTGTGATCATTGATGATTTTACTAGATATACTTGGACCTATTTTCTAAAATATAAGAACCAAACCTTAGATGTTTTTATTTCATTTTGTAGAAGAGTTGAAAATGAGAAATCATCAACAATTAAAACAATTAGGAGTGATCATGGAGGCGAATTTCAAAATTAAAGATTTTTAGAGTTTTGTCAAGAGAGAGGGTATATACACGAGTTCTCTACTCCTAGAACACCACAGCAAAATGGTGTTGTAGAGAGGAAGAACCGGGTCTTACAAGAGGCTGCATGAAGCATGCTCAATGAGTACTCCTTACCGAGTTACTTATGGGCTGAAGCTGTGAACACAGCTTGCTACGTGCAAAACTGAGTCCTCATACATAGATTTCTAGGAAAGACTCCTCATGAACTTTGGTTTGGAAAACCACCTACAGTTAAACATCTTAGGGTGTTTGGTTATAAGGTGTTTATTCTAAACACCAAGGACCATCTTGGAAAGTTCACAGCAAAAGCTGATGAAGAGATACTGGTCGGGTACTCCCTCATTAGCAAAGCTTACCGAGTCTATAACAAGAAGTCTAGATTAGTTGAAGAGTCTTCTGATGTTGTGTTTGAAGAAATTCCAAAAGCAAATGATCAACCAGAAGATGTCGAAGGAGTTCAATTCGAACTTAGGAAAGTAAGTTTGGATGGAAGTCCAAGTGTTGTAGATGGTGGTGATGAGTCTGATGACAGTGAGCCTAGACAACTCATAGATCAGCCGGATCCTGAGGCTGAGCATGTGTCTAGTGAAACCATCCAAGAAGCACCACCAACACCAAGGCAAACTAGGTTAGCCACTAGTCATCCCCAAGACCAAATTATTGGAGACATCCATCATGCGGTTAGGACTAGATCATTCTTTAGGAATGAGGCTAATGAAGTTGGCCTAATTTCTGAAATTGAACCTAGAAAAATTGACGAAGCATTAAATGATCCTGATTGGATCATTGCCATGCAAGATGAACTAAGTCAATTCGAAAGAAGTCAAGTTTGGGACTTAGTCCCTAGACCTAAGAAGACCACCATTATTGGAACCAAATGGGTCTTCAAAAATAAGTTGAACCATAAGGGAGAAATCGTAAGAAACAAGGCACGTTTAGTAGCCAAGGGCTACAGTCAAGTCGAAGGCCTTGATTACGATGAGACCTATGCTCCCGTGGCACGATTAGAGTCCATCCGATTGATGCTCGCATTTGCAGCACATCGTGGTTTTAAACTCTATCAAATGGATGTCAAATCGGCCTTCCTAAATGGTTTAATAAGAGAAGAGGTCTATGTCGAACAACCTCCGGGGTTTGAGAGTACCGAATTTCCAAACCACGTGTTCAAGCTCAAGAAGACGCTCTACGACCTTAAACAAGCACCCCGAGCTTGGTATGAGCGGTTGGCGACATTTCTAATTGAAAAAGGCTTTGTGAGAGGACAAATAGACCCTACACTATTTCTACGAAGAGATGGTGACAATATATTTGTAGCCCAAGTGTATGTCGATGACATAATTTGTGGCTCAAACAATAAGGGCTATTTAAATGAATTTATTGGACACATGGAGAGTGAATTTGAAATGAGTCTGGTGGGAGAGTTGACTTTCTTCCTTGGACTTGAAATCAAGCAAACTCGTGACGGAATCCATGTGCACCAATCAAAATACACTCAAGAGATGCTCCAAAAATTTAACATGAGTGATTCGAAAGAGGTAACCACTCCCATGGCTACAAACACACGATTAGACAATGATGAGAGTGGTAAACCTGTTGACTTAACTCAATATCGGAGCATGATAGGTAGTTTGCTATACCTCACAGCTAGTCGACCTGATATACTTTTTGCTATGGGTATGCGTGCTAGGTATCAAGTCTGTGTGAAGGAATCCCATCTAATTACTGTTAAAAGAATTTTGAGATACCTTAAGGGCACAATTGGAGTTGGTCTTTGGTACCCCCGTACCGAGTCATTTGACCTAATTGGCTACACCGATTCCGACTATGCTGGGTACAAGTTGGATCGGAAGAGCACAAGTGGGGGTTGCCAATTTTTAGGATCATCACTAGTTAGTTGGTTAAGTCGGAAGCAACATTGTGTTGCTCTCTCCACGACCGAGGTAGAATATATCGCCATGGGAGATAGTGTATCGCAATTGTTGTGGATGATTCATACACTAGAGGACTATGGATTAACCTACAAGGGTGTGCAAGTGTTGTGTGACAACATTAGCACAATAAACCTAACCAAGAATCCAGTCCATCACTCTAGAACCAAGCATATTGAAGTGCGTCACCACTTCATTAGAGATCATGTTGCTAGAGGAGATATTGTACTCTCACATGTAGAGTCAAAATCGAACCTAGCGGACATTTTCACTAAACCACTCCCCGAGAATGAATTTAGTTTCTTACGAAGGGAATTGGGAATGTGTCATGCTTCTTAGGATTAAAAAGCATTCAAAACCCTTCATGATCATTTCAAATTGTTAAGAACAATGATTGAGCAACTTGGGGACATCTCACACAAACGATAAGGTTTAACAAAACGTTTTTGTTTGCTAGAAATGGGGTGAGATTCTAGGATCAACCTAATTACTCAAAATGTTCATGCATCCCTTGAGGAATCAGGTTGACGAGACAATAATCATTAAGTTGACCAAGTATGGGGAAAACCAATGCATAACATATGTGTATTTGTCTCCTTGA
Source organism: Boesenbergia rotunda (assembly GCA_024364735.1). Lineage (NCBI taxonomy): Eukaryota > Viridiplantae > Streptophyta > Magnoliopsida > Zingiberales > Zingiberaceae > Boesenbergia > Boesenbergia rotunda. The sequence continues at coordinate 54,128 of JAGFNQ010000531.1, forward strand.
TCATACTTGGACATTCCAATCAAGAAAACTTGATTGGAGACTTTATTTTGATACAAACTTGGTTAAACATTGAATGGATGTTTGTGATTGAATTTGACTTCACTTGGGTGGAGCAAATTGATTTGTTGAACCCATAAGGACCTTTGATCCGTGTTCAGGGATCAATTAGAGTCGAGGAAACTCCTCCAAGGTCGATAATCTTCCATTTGATCACATCGGAATTTGATAGGAAGTCTGAAACAGAAGTTTCAGACTCGTATCAGAAAATCTCTGATACCTGATCGATCCACAGACCGATCAGGAGTAGGCCTGATCGATCCATCCGACCGATCATGCTAAGTCTGCGAATTCCACTGAAATCTCACTGTGTTGGCCTGGATCGGTCAACAGACCGATATGGCCCCTGTGGTGATTGGTCCACTGATAAGTACCATTTTTGTGATTATTTTAGATGTTAAAATCCATGTTTGACTCATATTTTTATTGATTAATTGTGAAATTGCCCTAGGTTTTAGAACTTACCTTTATTTTGGACTTAATTGCAAATTTACATTAAATTGGATTAATTGGCCACTAAATTTTGGATTTATTTTTGTAGGCACTAAAGGTTCAAGGACATAGGGCATATTGGGTCAAACCTGAGTCGGATGTGAACCGGATCGAATTATCAAGCCTATGATCAATCCGGGCCGTCCGATTCAAGAGCGGTTAGATCTGAGCCATCCGGGACGATCTGAAGCAATCCGAGCTAGGGTTAGGGTTGATCAAGCTCTATGATCAAGATCTGAAGGTTTCATCCCAATCAGAGCTAGATCAACCGTTGGATCAAGCAAGGAGGGCTCTAGAGCGTCCATTCACAGATAGAGTTGATCTGGACCATCCGTTGCACATCTGGAGGATCCGAGCTACCACAAGGCAGATCCTGACCCCAAATCATCATCATAAAAGTTTGGCTCAAATCAGATCAAGATCTACCGTTGGATCTCCTCCGATTAATCTGAGCCGTCCATTTGTTACTATTTAATCAAAACGCAGAGAATTCTTCTCCTCGTCGCGTCTCCGCCGCACTGTTCATCTCCTTCGCGTTTTCTTAGTTCTTTTCAGCATTTCTTCTTCCAAGGGGCGCGACCCCTCAAAGCCTTCATTAGCACAAGTGTTAGGTCAGTGGGGATTGCTCGTGAGAAGTTTCCAGCTTGATTTTGCCCAAAGACAGAGATTCGTGAGGTTTCAGTAGCTTTGTCACTTGAGTTCGTCGAGCTCAGCTGTGCTCCATTTCCACTGCATCCGAGTTGACCAGAGGGGTTCCCTGGAAGGCTCGGAGCATTCCCAATTCATCGGCGCAATCCACCACAGCGAGATTGAAGAATTCAATGGCTGTTTTCAGCTTGAGCAGAATTTAAATGGATTGAATCGCAAGGGCTGTTCTCCACTGATTTGTGAGCTTGCGGGTCCGAGGCTCACCCTTGCTTGACAACCAAGGAGCACTTGAGCTTAGGGAGCGATTGGGGTTTAGATTTCTATTTGCAATTTTGATTTGTAGCTATAATTTCAGATTCTGCCGCAATTCATTTCTGATTTTTTTTTCTTAGCTACTGTAATTTACGATTTCTAAGTTGTCAGCTGTAATATAGCTTTAATTCTTCAAGTTAAGTAGTTTAGGAGTATGTTTAGTAAACAAGCAATTTAGTTTCACAGTTTCGGCATTTGCGTATCAATCCGGCACTTGCGTATCAGATTTATTCAGCTACTCAGTTTCAGTTTTCGGAATTGTTCCATTGTAATTAGATTTCAGTAATGAGTTAGGCAAGTTGTAGTGAGCCATTGCAATTAGTTTAGTTTGCTTTGTAGCTAAGTTTCGTTTCTGAAACTCCATTAGCTGTTTCGTAGCAGGTTGTTGCTGTTTTGCCATTTCAATTCAGATTTTTCTTTTTGCAGTTCTTTCAATTCAGTGAGCCCAGTTTAGAGATAGCACTTAGTGTGCTCATGCACTTAGATTAGCTCACTTAGCATCGTTTCTGAATCCAAGTGTATTTCCTTAACTTTGTTCAATTTGTTCCGTGCCACTTACAGTTTGTGTATCAACTAACTCCGGCAGCACTTCAGTTATCATTTCAGCAGCTTGCTGAAATTGAGCAATAGTTTTCCTTAAGCTTCCTTAAGCTCTAGCGTAGTGCATTGAATTCAGCTTGCATCTGCTGCTTGTTCATCCAAAACATTTCTGAAATTCTGCATCCAGATCATGCATTTCTGCATTCATGTGCTGCCTCGGATTTGTGCCACATTCATGGACAGTTTTTGCAGAATTAGGACTTGTTTCTAAGCTGATTGGTAGATTTCTTAGCATCAGTTCCTTGTATCAATGACTTGTTACTGAATTTATATTGCTGCATTCGAAATTTCTGCATCAAAAGTCTGTTTATCAATTTCTGCAACCTTGCTGTGTCAATTTCTGCATCCGAATTTGTCTCCCTGCATTCCGAAATTCAGCAGCTTAGTGTGTGTCAAATTGTGGCAACGTTTCTGAATTATCAGCCACCTTCTAATTACCATTTGGAATTAGTTGGATCTATTTTCAAGAAAGGTTTATGCATTTGATCTCAACTGATCTTGTGAGACTTTGAAGTAAACTTTTACCTGCTGTTATCAATCTTCAAGTGTTGGAATTTCTTCATAAAATTCTGCAATTGTTCTCCTTGTTAGCCTAGCCTTCAAGCTGAATTAATTGGCTACAAGTGTGGCAGCTACTTCAAATCTTTGGCACATTAGTTTCTACATTCTTACAAGTTTGTATCCCTCTTGGTATCAAGTCAAACCTCAAGATTGAATTTGTATGAACTGTTTTAGGCTGCTGTGTTGTTTGGGTGTTTAATATTTGTTTTGCAATTCGAAATCAGATTCATTTCCAAATTGGTTACTTGTTTTAGTGGATTAAGTGGTCTATTGGTCAAGTGATTGATTGCCATCACTTGTTTAGCTTATTAGCTAAGTTCTTCCCATTTCTTCATGCGATTCCATTTCGAATTGAACCCAATTCCAGATTTTATTTGAAACCCAAAAACATAAACGACACATAAACACAAGCGCGAATCGAACAAACCTCAACTAGCCCCGAGAAAAATACGACCTGTGGCCCCTATATTACATTTCTATATTTTTGATTGTAAAAGGGTTTACAGCATTTCATTTCATTCATTTACATTTAAATTTGATGAGCCCATACATTTCGTGACAGATTAATTTAGTATAATTTGGGCTCGTCAAATTTTTGGCGCCGTTGCCGGGGAAGCAACTAGTTGATTTGTTTGATTTTTGCTTGTATACTTTTAGACATATCATTGGGTTCTATTTTTTGTTGCTTATTCTTTTGTATACGGGTACTGCCATTTTTCTTGTTTGATTTGTGACAGGGCTGCAGGTTCAAAATGTTTTCATCTACTTATCAGCAGCCGTGTCCACATTTTCAGCAGAACCAACCTTTCAATCAGCAACCCAATCAATTTTTTCAGCCACAATGTCAACAATTTCAACAAGATTTTCAACCAAATCAGAATTTTCTGAACGGGCAGCCGCCATTCCAGAGTTTTCAGCCCCAGTTTGAGCAACCATTTCAACAGTTTCAGCAATCACAAAATTTCCAGCAGCCATTCCAGAGTTTTCAGCCCCAAAATAATCAATTTCAGCTTCAACCTCAGCCATGGCAGCAAGTATTTCAACCTATACAGAATTTTCAACAACCTTTTCAATATTCACAGCCATGCGATCCAAATTTTCAGCAAAATCAACCAAATTTCCAGCCCACTCAATTTCAATGTTCACCACCACAATTTCAACCTCAGATTCAAGATTTTCAGGGCTACAGTTTTCAGCCATCTCCACCAACCTGTGAACCAAATATTCAGCAATTTAATCAGTCATTTCATCCATTTGAGCAGCCCCAACAGTTTCCATTTCAGCATGCACAGCCTCCTTCTGGACTTCAGCAGCCCTATTTTCCATTTCAAGACCAATAGGGGATCCACACTAACCAAGGAGGTTTTGATGATCCTGATTGGAGTGAGGCTCAACAACAAAGGATGATGGAGATGTTACAACAACAACAAGAGCAAAATCAACAACTACAACGCATTGCAAAATTAGTTGATCAAGTGAAACAAAGGCTAGCCCAAGAATCAGGACAATTATATTCTCAAGCAACTCTTGATTCTGAGAGCCCCGGAGTTGGTTTTATATCAGTTCAAGGTGACCCTAGTGTATGGCCAAGTCCTTCTTCAAGTAATCTTGCAAATGTGATAGAAGAAGAAGAAGAATACATTAAAGTTTGGGCACCTACAGCATGCATTCCTCCGGAGACTCCTATTCAAAATCCAATTCCAAATTTTTCAGCTCCAGCAGAAGAAACTGAGGCTCCACAGGACCATTCTAGTCTTTTATTTTGTGATGATAGTGTTATTAGTGGTCCTAATTTTTCTGATACTGTTGTTGCAGATATTACAGAAGAATCATGCAGAGGAGATGATTCCACAGGTGTAGGGGACTGCACTAAGCCCCAGGGACCACCACAACTTCCAGAAAGTGTAGGGACTTGCATGGTGAAAGCAAGCACCCAAGGATCACCAGTTGATTTTCCACTAGAGCCTGAGGCTAAAGAGGAGCACGGACTTGACTAGGAGGAGACCACAGATACATCTACTTTTGTAGAATCTCCAGGTACTATTCAGCACGATCAGGTAAATTCTCCTCCTATTTTTTCTGAAATTTGTAATGAGGTACCTCAAACTGATCTTATTGTTTGTGATATACTTAGGGATACATCTCTTGTAGAAAATAATTGTGAAAAATCCCTAGAGGTACCTAGTGTAGAAATTGTTGAAAATGAAGCATGTGGTGTTACATTAGATGCAAATGCTGAGTGTGAAAATTTTTTAGGGGTGCCTAGACTTGATGTTGATTTTTGTGAAGAATCTCTTGACATATCTTATTCTGGAAATAATTTTGAAAAATTCATTGAGGCACCACAAATTGATTTTATTGGCTGTGATACATTATTTGATACATCCTTGGTAGAAAATAATTGTGAAAAATTTATTGAGACACCAAGAATTGATTTCATTGAACATGATGCAGATTTGGATTCATTTCATGCAGATACATATATCATTTTATTTCTTTCTGACCCTGCACTCTTGAGAAAGGTATTACACTGTTTTGCAGGGTCCAGAAGACTCCAGGAGTGGGTGCTCCAGCTGAACAGACTTCAACCTCCTGGAAGTACTTCTGAAAGGCAGAAAGAAGGAGGAGATGATTTTACTCTAATTCAAAGCACTCCACCTCTTCAATGGCTATTATACCTGAATCGCCTTCGGCCACCGGAGCATAATTCTGCAAAGTTTAAGTGTGGGGGAGTCTTAATTCTCCCAGCCACCCAGATACCTCCACTACCAAGATGGAGGCTTCTTCTGGATCGACTCCGTCCACCTGAAATAAAGGGGAGATTGTTCTTCTTGCATATTTCTTTCACTGTTATGACTTCTCAAATTTTCTTTTAAGTTGAGTTCTTGCTAATAAATGCATGAGTAGAGTAAATTGAATAAATAGACATTGTAAATACCATGTCTTCTCTTTTAGCACTTTTTCTTACATGAGTAGAAATAAATGTATCCCTCTAGGTTATCTTCATGTCATTTTAGAGCCTTTTGAAAATAAATTAAATTTGGTTGTCAAAACTTAGGGTTTGAGATCATGGATGAAATCTTGGATGCTTGAGTACGATTTTGCTTTGGATTCTTAATTGAGAAGTTGAGATGAATCATTTGCACCTAGTGAGATTAGCCTTATTTTGTGATACACATATGTTATTGTATTCTAGAACTTGCTTAGGTTCTTTCAAAATCATATTTCAATGATTGGATCACATCTATAGGGACTAATCATTTTATTCACCTTTCCACATCAATTTGCCTATTCTATTCTATTTACCTTTCCTTATTGCTAATCTTAACCCTAATTTTTTTTCTATGGATTTGTTTGCTTGGGATGTTTTCTTGATGCTATTTTGCCCGAGACGGACAAAGAATTAAGTGTGGGGGAGTGATTGGTGATTTGGAAGCAATTTTCATCAATGATGCATTTCAACTCGAAAAAAAATTTTCATGTGCCAAAGATGAGTTTGAGTGATGTTTGGTGCCAAGAATGAGCAAGAGAGGTGGAAGCAAATGGAGATTTAGATTCTTTACTACACTTTGAAGATTCAAGTGGCAATCAATGGAAAAAATTCGAAAATCTGTGCCATGCTAAAAAGAAAAAAAAATCAGTGTATCACATTTGAAGACAATCTGTGCCATGGCCGAATTCCAATTTCTAGAAGTTAAATTGCTGTGTTTAAGTCTGAATTGAAGGCTGTTTAATCTGATTTGAAGCAGTCCCAGATCAGAAGTTTGTGAGCTGACCAAATTCTGGAAAATGCTGAAACTGCCAATCTGAATTGCAGAGAATTGCAGCTGCATAGAAGCTGTTAAAAAGCTAAAATCTGAGCTGAATTGCAGCGGGACAATTGCAGAAATTCTGGAAGACTGAAAAGAGGCTGAAGAAATTCTGAATTGAAGCAAGGGAGGGCCTGATACTGCTGTGCCGAGAGCTGGAATTTGGAGGCTAATCAGAAGCTGATCAGAGGCTGAACAAAGCTGCACAAAAATGGAATTTGGAGGCTAATGGAATTTGAGAAGAAGCTGAATTGAAGCTGAGATATTTCTACTTTGAGCTGTTGAAATGATGAAACTGCTGTGCTAAAGTTCACCCTGCTGTGGGAAGGGGTTGCATGCTGAACAACTCAACTTGGAGCTGCTGAATTGTTGACCAGAAATCAGAAGTTCAGAAAAGGGGCAGCAGGTTAGTTTCATTAAATTGCCGAAACCATTAAAAGGAGGAAGAGCATTTGATAGCTGAGTTTTTGGGGAATCTTGGAACATTAAACTTGATCGAATGGAAGCTGAGTGAGGACTGATAAACAGCTGAAAAGAAAAAAAATCTGCAAGGAAAAAAATGGCACACAAGGTAGAAAATCTGGGCCAAAGTCTAGGAAAGTAAAATCTGTGCCAGAAAAAAATTTTTTGTGAAGCTTGATTTGGTCAGCAAAGTTTGGATCAGGGGTTATGGAAGCTAATCAAATCAGAAACAACATGTTAGAAGCTGAATCTCAGCTGTACAAAATCGAAATTTCTGCACAAAGGCTGATCAAAAAGCTGAAACTAAAAAAAAAAAAATTTTGGACTGCATTGCAAGGGCTGAACTTGGGTTCCTCGGGTATGAATTAATGAACTCAGCATTGATTTCATCCAATGCTGATCAGAAAAGAGAAAATGCTGCTGTGTGGATGATCTATTCATGACAAATCAGAAGCTGAACACAGCTGGAAAAATCGGATCCAATGCAGGAAAAATTCTGTGCAGAACACAATCTGAAATTGCAGCTGGAATGATTTGAATCAAAACTGAGTTGAAATGCAGGGGCTGCTTTCAAAGGTTAAGATGCACAGATCAGTAACTAATGTGAAGATGAACAAATCTGAATGGAAGTTGAGCTGAAAATGCAGCTAAAACAGTTTGTGCAGTTTGGGTCAAGTTGAAATTTAAATTTGAGTTTTTGAAGCTATGAATTAAGATATTAAGTGTGAAATGTATCTGAAGTTGAAGGTGCACATTCAATTTCGAATCTAAGAAGAAACAACTCAACTTGAAGCTGCTGATCAGAATAGAAAGAAGAAGGAAAGGGCTGAATTCAATGTGCTAATTTGAATTTTTGAATGGAACACTTAAGGTTTCCACTATCATTTGATGCTAGCTGATGTTAATTGTTGGAGAAATCAAAAATTTTGCAAGATCTGGAATTATATCATGGATGCTAGACTTAAAAAGAGAAAAAGAAAAGAAAAATCAGAAAAGAGAAGAGAAGGAAGCAATTCGGCACACAAATTAGGTTTTTGGCACAATGACACCTACAAAGTTTTATTCATTCCAATCAAAGGCAGGGTTCAAGATTGACTTCATAACTTTTAAGATCATTATGAGGACTGAAAGATGGGGCAAAGAGCATCAAAAATATCCCCAATCACTCAAGTCTTCCACTTTACCAAATTTTCCATTTTCTTAGTTTTTATTTCACTCCTTACCATTTTCTATGTTTTTCTTTGTTTTTATAGATGTTGATCCTAATCATGATAAATGGTAGAGAGTAGATAATAAGCAAGCCTATGGTAGTGCAAGAAGCATGTGTGTTTGAGTGAGCTCCATTTTCATCACCAACTTAGAACTTAAGAGAGAGCCACCAAAACTTCCCTTGAAAGGCTAGTGATTTAAACTCATCTCAATGACTTATGATAGATGAAAAGGCTAAGTTGTTGATTTAAGGACAAGATACTAATCCATAGAGCTTAGATTTATGAGAATTGGCAACCCTAGGTAATTTCTTTTCATTTGTTTCTAATTATGCTTAAGAGAGCTTAAGGGATACTTATTTAGTTGTTTCGCGAGACGCTCAAGGTTAAGTGTGGGGGAGTTGATAAGTACCATTTTTGTGATTATTTTAGATGTTAAAATCCATGTTTGACTCATATTTTTATTGATTAATTGTGAAATTGCCCTAGGTTTTAGAACTTACCTTTATTTTGGACTTAATTGCAAATTTACATTAAATTGGATTAATTGGTCACTAAATTTTGGATTTATTTTTGTAGGCACCAAAGGTTCAAGGACTTAGGGCATATTGGGTCAAACCTGAGTCGGATGTGAACCGGATCGAATTATCAAGCCTATGATCAATTCGGGCCGTCCGATTCAAGAGCGGTTAGATCTGAGCCATCCGGGACGATCTGAAGCAATCCGAGCTAGGGTTAGGGTTGATCAAGCTCTATGATCAAGATCTGAAGGTTTCATCCCAATCAGAGCTAGATCAACCGTTGGATCAAGCAAGGAGGGCTCTAGAGCGTCCATTCATAGATAGAGTTGATCTGGACCATCCGTTGCACATCTGGAGGATCCGAGCTACCACAAGGCAGATCCTGACCCCAGATCATCATCATAAAAGTTTGGCTCAAATCAGATCAAGATCTACCGTTGGATCTCCTCCGATTAATCTGAGCCGTCCATTTGTTACTATTTAATCAAAACGCAGAGAATTCTTCTCCTCGTCGCGTCTCCGCCGCACTGTTCATCTCCTTCGCGTTTTCTTAGTTCTTTTCTGCATTTCTTCTTCCAAGGGGCGCGACCCCTCAAAGCCTTCATTAGCACAAGTGTTAGGTCAGTGGGGATTGCTCGTGAGAAGTTTCCAGCTTGATTTTGCCCAAAGACAGAGATTCGTGAGGTTTTAGTAGCTTTGTCACTTGAGTTCGTCGAGCTCAGCTGTGCTCCATTTCCACTGCATCCGAGTTGACCAGAGGGGTTCCCTGGAAGGCTCGGAGCATTCCCAATTCATCGGCGCAATCCACCACAGCGAGATTGAAGAATTCAATGGCTGTTTTCAGCTTGAGCAGAATTTAAATGGATTGAATCGCAAGGGCTGTTCTCCACTGATTTGTGAGCTTGCGGGTCCGAGGCTCACCCTTGCTTGACAACCAAGGAGCACTTGAGCTTAGGGAGCGATTGGGGTTTAGATTTCTATTTGCAATTTTGATTTGTAGCTATAATTTTAGATTCTGCCGCAATTCATTTCTGAATTTTTTTTTCTTAGCTACTGTAATTTACGATTTCTAAGTTGTCAGCTGTAATATAGCTTTAATTCTTCAAGTTAAGTAGTTTAGGAGTATGTTTAGTAAACAAGCAATTTAGTTTCACAGTTTCGGCATTTGCGTATCAATCCGGCACTTACGTATCAGATTTATTCAGCTACTCAGTTTCAGTTTTCGGAATTGTTCCATTGTAATTAGATTTCAGTAATGAGTTAGGCAAGTTGTAGTGAGCCATTGCAATTAGTTTAGTTTGCTTTGTAGCTAAGTTTCGTTTCTGAAACTCCATTAGCTGTTTCGTAGCAGGTTGTTGCTGTTTTGCCATTTCAATTCAGATTTTTCTTTTTGCAGTTCTTTCAATTCAGTGAGCCCAGTTTAGAGATAGCACTTAGTGTGCTCATGCACTTAGATTAGCTCACTTAGCATCGTTTCTGAATCCAAGTGTATTTCCTTAACTTTGTTCAATTTGTTCCGTGCCACTTACAGTTTGTGTATCAACTAACTCCGGCAGCACTTCAGTTATCATTTCAGCAGCTTGCTGAAATTGAGCAATAGTTTTCCTTAAGCTTCCTTAAGCTCTAGCGTAGTGCATTGAATTCAGCTTGCATCTGCTGCTTGTTCATCCAAAACATTTCTGAAATTCTGCATCCAGATCATGCATTTCTGCATTCATGTGCTGCCTCGGATTTGTGCCACATTCATGGACAGTTTTTGCAGAATTAGGACTTGTTTCTATGCTGATTGGTAGATTTCTTAGCATCAGTTCCTTGTATCAATGACTTGTTACTGAATTTATATTGCTGCATTCGAAATTTCTGCATCAAAAGTCTGTTTATCAATTTCTGCAACCTTGCTGTGTCAATTTCTGCATCCGAATTTGTCTCCCTGCATTCCGAAATTCAGCAGCTTAGTGTGTGTCAAATTGTGGCAACGTTTCTGAATTATCAGCCACCTTCTAATTACCATTTGGAATTAGTTGGATCTATTTTCAAGAAAGGTTTATGCATTTGATCTCAACTGATCTTGTGAGACTTTGAAGTAAACTTTTACCTGCTGTTATCAATCTTCAAGTGTTGGAATTTCTTCATAAAATTCTGCAATTGTTCTCCTTGTTAGCCTAGCCTTCAAGCTGAATTAATTGGCTACAAGTGTGGCAGCTACTTCAAATCTTTGGCACATTAGTTTCTACATTCTTACAAGTTTGTATCCCTCTTGGTATCAAGTCAAACCTCAAGATTGAATTTGTATGAACTGTTTTAGGCTGCTGTGTTGTTTGGGTGTTTAATATTTGTTTTGCAATTCGAAATCAGATTCATTTCCAAATTGGTTACTTGTTTTAGTGGATTAAGTGGTCTATTGGTCAAGTGATTGATTGCCATCACTTGTTTAGCTTATTAGCTAAGTTCTTCCCATTTCTTCATGCGATTCCATTTCGAATTGAACCCAATTCCAGATTTTATTTGAAACCCAAAAACATAAACGACACATAAACACAAGCGCGAATCGAACAAACCTCAACTAGCCCCGAGAAAAATACGACCTGTGGCCCCTATATTACATTTCTATATTTTTGATTGTAAAAGGGTTTCCAGCTTTCATTTCATTGATTATTTAAATTTGATGAGCCCATACATTTCGTGACAAATTAATTAGTATATTTTGGGCCCGTCAAATTTTTGGCGCCGTTGCCGGGGAAGCAACTAGTTGATTTGTTTGATTTTTGTTTGTATGCTTTTAGACATATCATTGGGTTCCATTTTATTGTGCTTATTCTTTCATATACGGTTGCTGCCATTTTTCTTGTTTGTTTTGTGACAGGGCTGCAAATTCAAAATGGGGTCAAAAGAGATAGAAGAGGCATTGGAGGAGTTAAAAAATGTGTTAAAGGGGTTGGACTACCAACTAGAACGTAAAGCTCAGTCATTTACTTATCAGAAGCCACCTCAACAACCACTTCAGCCACTCCAAGAATTCCAGCAGCCATATTTTGATTTCCAGCAGCCCCATTTGAAATCAGGTTGACGAGACAATAATCATTAAGTTGACCAAGTATGGGGAAAACCAATGCATAACATATGTGTATTTGTCTCCATGATCATACTTGGACATTCCAATCAAGAAAACTTGATTGGAGACTTTATTTTGATACAAACTTGGTTAAACATTGAATGGATGTTTGTGATTGAATTTGACTTCACTTGGGTGGAGCAAATTGATTTGTTGAACCCATAAGGACCTTTGATCCGTGTTCAGGGATCAATTAGAGTCGAGGAAACTCCTCCAAGGTCGATAATCTTCCATTTGATCACATCGGAATTTGATAGGAAGTCTGAAACAGAAGTTTCAGACTCGTATCAGAAAATCTCTGATACCTGATCGATCCACAGACCGATCAGGAGTAGGCCTGATCGATCCATCCGACCGATCATGCTAAGTCTGCGAATTCCACTGAAATCTCACTGTGTTGGCCTGGATCGGTCAACAGACCGATATGGCTCCCTGTGGTGATCGGTCCACCGACCGATCAGGAGGGTCACAGTAAACTTCACAAACTCACTGTCCACTCCCTGATCGATCGGCAGACCGATCAGGGGCTTGCCTGATCGGTCGCCCGACCGATCAGGACCAAGCCAGACCAATCAGGCTGGAGCCTGATCGGTCTGGGCGTTCCTGGATCGAACGGTGATCTATTCGATCACATTAAATATTGGTTGGTGATCGGTCCACCTACCCGATTAATCACGTATCCACCTTATTCCCGACCCTAGCGCCGAAACTCCCTTCTTGCTCGTGAGTTTTTGTGTGCGTGAGAGCTTCTTCCTGCGCTTCTTCTTCCTGTACGTGAGCTCTGCTCCCTGCGAGTTCTCGCATCCTGCATCCAGTGAGCTCTTTGCCTGGGCAACCTTTCTCTCGACTTGAGACGTGTTCTTCCTAAGTCAATCAACCTCATGGCTCCTAAGTAAGTTTTTGTGTTTTGATTACTTCATCCGTCACGATTTATGGAAGCTAACCATGTTGACTCTTTGTGTGTTTGTGTTGTGCCCTTAACTCTATTTTTGGTGTGTGCCGTGACTGCCTTACCCTTATGTGCACTTGATTCTTCTATGTCGTGACCCATCTTATTATCGATCAACCTTACCCTTGTAATCATTTGTGCCATTAATTATATCTTCTGATCACAATCTTTTTTGTGTTGTTGACTTCGAATTCTTATCAAATTATTGTGTATGCCATGATTGTCAACTAATATCATGATCTTATCAATGTTCGATTCACTGATCAATTCCATAATTCGATCTGTTGCCATGATTCTTATTCCACCTTTAGGAAATCTTCTAGAGGTAAAGAACCAACTGAGGGTACCTCACGATCGAGGGCTTCCTCGTCATCGCCTAGACTCTCAACCTTCTACTGATGACAGATTTCATAATGCTCATTATGAATTTTTCTTTCACAGTCGAACCTTCAAACTCCTACCTTGTAGAACTGTGGACCGAGCGTTTGTTTACGAACACTGTCCTTCAGTACGCCAGGTCATTGAGTTCTATGAGCTAGGATCCGTTCTCTTTCTTGAGTGGCCAATAAATTTTGATTTAGTCTCCGAATTTTATAACAACATGGTCAGTGGAGAGGGCACGGGGTATATGACCCGAGTTGCCTGTATCGACCTCGACTTTGATTTATCCTCCTTCACTGCTTTTCTTGATTGTCGACGTTCAGATAATGACTTTCCGCTCTACCCTTATCTTCCGGATCCTCTACCGGTTCCCTTCGATGGAGTCACTCCTGACTCTATCTACGAGTACTTTTTCGGCCATACCAGGCCAGGGGGTCCCGGTGAGCCCACCGGTGATTTCCCCCCATTTGCTGCTCTCCGCCTTTCCCCCGCTGATTATGTCTTGTTTAAAATTATCACTAACTGTCTGATACCTATTACTTCGAAGCCCTTAGCCGAAATTTGCTCATTCCACTGCTTGATGCTACGGGATGCATTAGCAGTTATACTTTGACATAGTGACTACCATCTATTTCTCCATCATCACCTACAGCCAGATCAACCGTCAAACGGTTTATATGCCTTTTGGACATATCATTACTGCCTAGCTTTATTCGGTCGGCATCGACGTATCATAGGGTAGGATTGTGCCGATGGTTTGGCAGGACTGTCGACTTGGCCAGCGCTCATTGGCCCAGTCTGACATTATTGTTGGACCGCAGGGGCTGAGGTGGAAGGATAGGAGAGGTCTGGGCGAATTACCTAGGGCAGCATATGTTCAGATACCCGCAGCTCCAGCTTTTCATCAGGAGCCGCTCGCTGCTGCAGAGGGCCACTATGAGCCGGGCCCGGATCTTCGTTGGCAGATTGCAGAGCTGGAGCAGACGATCCAGCATGGTCTTCATATAACAGAGCTCTGGCGACAGGAGGTTCGCTCTGAGTTTCAGTCTTTCAACCGCAGACTGCTCACGATCGAGTCAGACATCTCTGGGGTCTGCTCCCGGCAGGAGGCGTGGTACGAGGAGTGGCGCGCTTGGACTGCTGGTCATCCGTACCAGCCATCATCTTCTGGAGCTGCGCCCTCCAGCAGCACTGCACTAGGGAGCATCATACCTATTGATGATACATCTGACGACGACCCCCCCCAGGATTAATGATTCTGATGTTGACTATTATGACTTGATGATGTATTTGACTGTTCTGACTTGTGATTTGCTTGTCATTACTTGGTGTTGTACTTGCCTATGTTTTGATGTGTGATCTGCATCTGACGTTATGACTATTTCTATGTATGACTTGATTATCTACCTAGTTTTCGCTTTATGATTACTATCTTTTGTTTATGTTGTTTACCCTCATGATTTCATGCTATTTGATTATGCTTTCATGATATGATTTCATATGATACATATGATTGGTTTATCATGCTCTATATTTATCATATGTGTTCATATACCCTCAACATTAAATTCTATCTTTGTGGTTTTGGGAGACCCCTAGGTTTGAGGGGGAGTACGTTTAAACTTAACAACCGGTCTACACCCTTTTTGGTGTTTGACAAAGGGGGAGAGTATGGTTGGTTAAGTTTAGGACTACTACGAGTTTAACTATTGTAGGGGAGGATCCTGATTCTCCTACGATAGTGAAATTTGAGAAAATTGAATTCAAATTCCTAAACTTAAAATCGGGTTGTCAAACAACAAAAAGGGAGAGATTGTTGATGCAGTCTGACCCTGATTGTTGTTTTGGTGTTGACACCGATTTTAGTTTAGGTTAATGAGATGATTGAGATTAAGTCCTGGTCGGGGACTGGGCACGGAGTTAGATGAAATCCTAGCTTAGAGGGCTAGGTTGATAAAACCCTGGCTTGGAGGGCCAGGTCCTAGCTTGGAGGGCTAGGTTGATGAAACCCTGGCTTGGAGGGCCAGGTCCTAGCTTGGAGGGCTAGGTTGATGAAACCCTGGCTTGGAGGGCCAGGTCCTAGCTTGGACGGCTAGGTTGGATGAAACCCTGGTTTGGAGGGCCAGGTCCTAGCTTGGAGGGCTAGGTTGGATGAAACCCTGGCTTGGAGGGCCAGGTCCTAGCTTGGGAAGCTAGGTTGAAGTCTCGGTGAGTGAAACTAGGCACGGAGTCAAGCGGTAACTCAGGTTTACTCAAGGGGAGTCAAACGGAGGCTTTTGCTACAGCAGGTTTGGCTGTTTCCCGTCCGTAGGAAATAACGTCTTCTGGCGCGAGCTGCAACGGCTAAGAAGCTGATGACATGGGGCCTGGAGCTCGACTGGAGGGGATTTAGTGAGTCCAGAGGAGGTCAGGGGTAGCTGGGTCGTTGCAGGTGAGCGGCTGGTGAGCTGCAGGGCAGCTGGTGACCTGGCGATGGTAAGCAGGTTAAGCTGCGAAGTGGAGAAGGGGCTGATATAGATCTCTAACTGAACAAGCTGCTTCTCCAATTCTTGAGCATTCATTCAACACTTTGAAGCGATCTCTTCCAAAGTAACAACCGTGAGTTTGTGGAGGAAGTTGCGAGTGGATCAGCAAACAAACAAAGAGCTAGGAGCTCTTGTGTTGGTGGTGCTGTGCTGTGCTCGGTGATCTGTTCTCCGATTCTCATCCTTGTGCATTTTTAGCGATCTGTAAGATCTTTCTTTGTGTCTCTGCGCTTTCATTCCATATACTCTATTGAGACATTTGTATGGAGAGGTTTCTCCACCGAGAAGGAGGATTTGATATCCGGATTTTTCGGGGCTTGATCTGCCGATGATCAAGGGATCACCCACCTTAAGAGCACGCCAAGGAGTAGGGGCAAGTTATCCCCGAACCTTGTAAACGATCCTTGTTAGCGTTTTTGGTTTGCTTTTCATTCCTGCAGTTACACTCTATTTTATTTTTGCTTCCGCTGTGCTACTAACCCTAACTGCAGAGAAATCTCAAAAGTGAAAGCGATTTTTGTGTCTTACTATATTCACCCCCCTCTCTAGCTATCCAAGTCCCAACAGGGTGCACCTCTCCCAGCCAAAAATTGGACAAAAGAGATCATGAAGAAGACGTAAGAAAATGCAAAGGCCACAATAACTCTACAATATGACCTTTCCAAGGAGCAATTGAACAAAGTCAGGTCATTTAACTCTGCCAAAGAGCTTTGGGAAAAGTTCATCGAGTTAAATGAAGGGTCGAATTAATCAAGGAGAGCTAGGAAGGACCTCTTAGTGGCTCAACTTCAATCCTTCACCATGAAGACAAATGAGACTGTGAGTCAATTGCACGATAGATTCAAGAAAATTATCAATGAGCTTCATATAATAGGTGAGAAAATTAACAATAAAGACCTTGTAAGGTATGTGCTTCAATCCTTCCCTAGAACCAATTTATAGGCTTCAATGGTTGATGCTTATAAGGTTTCTAGGGATCTTTCTTTAGTTAAACTTGATGAATTATTTTGCGAATTTGAATTACAAGAACAAGCTAACATATCTTCAAAAGAAAAGAGTATAACACTTATTGTAGAAAAAGACAGGAAGAAAAAGAAGGACAAGAAGAAGACTTCATATTCATCATCCTCCGATTCGGAAGAATCAAGCGCCTCAATGAATAGTGATCAAGAGACGTATATGATAAGGAAGATGAGGAAAACATTTAAAAGTTTTCTTCTAACAAATCTCATGGTAGAAAAAACTCAAGAAGGAAGATTAGGACAAGAAATATCATATGCTACAATTACCATGAAGAAGGACACATAAGAGATGATTGCCCCCTTTTGAAGAAGAAGAAAGAGAAAAAGAAGCAAGAAAAGAAGAAAACAAATGAAAAGGGCACAAAGGTTCAAAATATAAAGGCAATATGGGATAATCCTTTGTCATCGGAAGAGGAAGAACATCAGGTGTCCCATTTTACCTTAATAGGAATTGAAGACATGACCTCTACATCATCCAAAGATGAAAAGAGCTTAAGTGAAGATGAAGAAGGGAACTCAAGTGAAGGGGGAGGTCAATCTTCAGATTCGGACGTCTCGGTAAGTGAGGTATACAATCTACCCACTACCACTTTAGTTAAAATTATTTCTAACACTAATGATGATCTATTTAAGGCTAGAAAGAAAATTAAATATTTAAAAAATAAAATTTGCATGCTTAATGAAAAACTAGATCCATGACACTTAGGGATGACATGCATGCTTCCTCTTCTTCTAGTTTAAATAATTTATGTTTAGAAGAGAAAAATAGAGAATTAAGGGAAAAAGTGGATAATCTTACTAAAGCCCTTAGAAAATTTGAAACTAGCTCTAACACCTTATACATGATTGTTGATGTAGTCTGACCTGATTGTTGTTTTGGTGTTGACATCGATTTAAGTTTAGTTGAGTAAGATGAGTTCGGATTAAGTCCTGGTCGGGGGCTGGGCACGAATCCCGGTGAGTAGAGTCGAGTACTAGCGAGTGAAGCTAGGTGATGAAAACCCTGGTGAGTGAAGCGGGGTCCTAGTGAGTGAAGCTAGGTGATGGAAATCCCGGTGAGTGAAGCGGGGTCCTAGTGAGTGAAGCTAGGTGACGGAAACCCCAGTGAGTGAAGCCGGGTTCTAGTAAGCGAAGCTAGGTGAAGGAAACCCTGGTGAGTGAAGCCAGGTCCTAGCGAGGGAAGCTAGGTGAAAGAAACCCTGGTGAGTGAAGCCAGGTCCTAGCGAGGGAAGCTAGGTGAAAGAAACCCTGGTAAGTGAAGTCAGTGTTGGTGCAAGTTGCATCAATGATGTTCCTCTTTAAGTGTTTTAATGTTTGACAATACACTTAAGTCAGTGATACATTGAACAGACAAAGGGGAGTAATAGAGAAGTAACCAAAGCTGAAGAAAAGTCCTAGTTAATCTAGGCATCGAAACCCTAAGTCCCAGCGAAGGGCTGCTGGGCACCTAGCGAAGGGCTGTTAGGTATCGAAACCTTAAGACCTAGCGAAGGACTGGTAGGCACCTAGCGAAGGGCTGCTAGGTATCGTAACCCTAAGACCTAGCTGTTGATGCAGTCTGGCCCTGATTGTTGTTTTGGTGTTGACACCGATTTAAGTTTAGGGTGATGATTATGATGATTATGTTTAAGTCCTGATCGAGGATTAGGCATGGTTTGGAAAATCCTAGCCTGGAGGGCTAGGTGTTGGAAAATCCTAACCTGGAGGGTTAGGTGTTGAAAATCCTAGTCTGGAGGGCTAGGTGCTGGAAAATCCTAACCTGGAGGGTTAGGTGTTGAAAATCCTAGTCTGGAGGGCTAGGTGTTGGAAAAGTCCTAATTCGGAAGGGTTGGGTGAAAAGTCCTAGCTTGGAGGGCTAGGTAAAAAGTCCTAACTTGGAGGGTTAGGTGCAAATTCCCATCCTGGAGAATTAGGTGAAAAAGTCCTGGCTTGGAGGGTCAGGTCCTAGCTTGGAGGGCTAGGTTTGGAAAGTCCTAATCTGGAAGAGTTGGGTGAAAAGTCCTAGCTTGGAGGGCTAGGTGAAAAGTCCTAGCTTGGAGGGCTAGGTGAAAAGTCCTAACTTGGAGGGTTAGGTGCAAATTCCCAACTTGGAGGGTTAGGTGAAAAATCCTTAGCTTGGAGGGCTAAGGTGGAAGAGAACTTAGCTTGGAGGGCTAAGTTTAAGTCCCTGGATCGGTCTGGTGATCGGTCAGGGAAGCTGGCATGCTGCCCTGTTGTGGATCGGTCTGGTGACCGATCCAGCAACGACTGATCGGTCTGGTGACCGATCAGGGAGCACACAGTGAGGTTGGGAACCTACTGTACTGCTCCCGATCGATCCGGTGACCGATCAGGGAGTGTGTGTTTCACCCACTGTTTGGCTCCTGATCGGTCTGGTGACCGATCAGGGAGCGAACAGTGAGGTTGAGTTCCCTTGCTGATCTGCACCTGATCGGTCTGGTGACCGATCAGGATCACTGTGCAGATCGTTCCGCAGAACGATCCAGCGTCGCAGGTTCCTCTCTATGATCGATCAGGACGGAGCCTGATCGGTCTGGTCATGATCTGATCGGTCTGGTGACCGATCAGGAGGTCTGGACTGCAAAGCTCAGAAATCGCCCAAGAAAGGGGTGGATCGGTCAGGTGAACGATCCACAACCTGGGATTGGTCTGGTGATCGATCCAGGAGAAGTCACAAAGAAATCGCGATTTCTAATCGAGCGTTGGGGATCGATCAGGACGAAGCCTGATCGGTCTGGACCTAGCCTGATCGGTCTGGTGACCGATCAGGGGTCACTCTGATCGATCCGGTGACCGATCACTTTAATTCAAATGCACTGTCAGACGCTCTGATCGCGTCTGAACGTATCCGATTTGCTGCCACTTACATCTGATACTTGATTTACTGTGTGATACGCTGCTCTAACACTCTGATTAAGCTGCAGGTGACAGGGGAGGATTCAAACACTCAAGGAGAGGTCAAAGGAGGCTTTCCTTGGAGCAGGTTTGTTCGATTCTCCATTTCAGGTTGCAACGGCCGAGCTGCAGATTGGAGCCGAGACTGGGGCTTGGCTGAGGGGATCTCAGGAAAACTAGAGAGGGCTCAGTGGTAGCTGGCGTTGGCAGTGTGGTAGCTAGAGGCTACGGAGGATGTGTCACCTGGTGCTATGTGGAAGATCAAAAGGGCGGAAGATGGCTTCGTGGAAGGAGAGAGTTCGAATACTGATTTCTTGCTGCGCCTTGAGTTCTCCACAACAAGCTTGCTGCATTCTTGAAGTTTCATCATCTTGAGCAAGCTACTGATTTCGAGAAGCAATCATCCATTACTTGAGTGCTTGAAGGAGTGAACAAGGAGCTGGGAGTCCGACAGTGGGAAGACACGAAGAAGGGTTCTTGCGTGAGATCGCCACTGGGTGGAGCTCAGGGAAGCTTGCTGTGTTCTTGTCCTTGCTGAGTGCTTGAGTAAGATCCTTCTTGTTGGTTCATTGAGCTTAAACATTTATCTGTGATTGAAACGCTGTGGAGAGGTTTCTCCACCGAGAAGGAGGTTGTTTTATATCCGGTGCCAGCCGGGGCTTGATCTGCCGACGAACAAGGGATCGCCCACCTTAAGAGCACGCCAAGGATTAGGGGCAAGTTATCCCCGAACCTTGTAAACCCTCCTTGTTAGCGATCTTGCTAGCTGTGATTGTTTGTTCTCGGTTTCCATTTTGGTTTACTGCACTGCTTTGTTGCTTTATTTCTTCCGCTGTGCTACTGATAAGATTAAGTGCAGAAACTTGTTACTTGCCAAAGTGAAAAGTGATTGGCTATATTCACTCCCCCTCTCTAGCCATCCCGTTTCCAACAAGTGGTATTAGAGCAAGGGGCTCTGTTTACGGCTTAACATCCGAGAGTTATCAATCAGATGGCTTTGAGAGAAGGCTTCTCCACCACCCGACCTCCATTCATTGATGGCGCCGACTTTCAATATTGGAGATCAAAGATGGAATACTATTTGAAGATGGATATCCATACTTGGTTCGCGGTGAAGGAGGGATTCACCCCTCCTAAGGATGACGAAGGCAAAGAGCTTGAGTCGTGGAGGTGGACTGCTGAACAAACTCGAAAGAGTGAAGCCGACGCGAAGGCGGTTGTCACTCTACAATGTAGCATGAACAAAGACCAACTCATCAAGGTTGGTCCTTTCACAAGTGTAAAGGACTTGTGGAACAAACTCATTGAGCTCTGTGAAGGCACCCGAGACTCTAGAATTGCCAAGAGGGACTTGTTCCTCAATCAACTTCAAAATCTCTCCATGAAGGAGAATGAGTCGGTAAGTGAGCTTCATAGCCGGTTCAAGGAAGTCCTCAATGGACTTCATTCAATTGATGAAAAGGTCGAGAATCGCGACCTTGTGAGGTATGTCTTGAAAGCATTTCCAAGGAATGCTTTGTGGTCATCCATGGTGGATGCCTACAAAGTATCCAAGGATTTATCTATTGTAAAGTTAGATGATTTATTTTGTGAGATGGAATTGCATGAAATGGCTAACAAAGGCCCCAAGGAGAAGGGGATTGCCTTAGTTGCAGGGGACCGAACCAACAAGAAGAAGAAGGAGAAGAAGAAGGAGAAGGAAGTCTCTTCATCTTCATCCTCCTCCGAATCTGAGTCCTATTCCGAAGGAGATGGCAGTGACTCTTCTTCATTCGAAATGGGGAACTTCGTGCGAAGGATGATGAGAAGGGATCGACGATTCAAGAGTAGAGGTAACTCTAGTGAATCCAAACTTGATAAGACTAATGCCTCTTGCTTTGAGTGTGGTAGGAAAGGGCATTTCAAGAATGAATGTCCAAAGCTTAAGAAGAAGGAAGAGAAATCCAAAAGAAAAGAAGAGAAATCCAAGAAGAAGAAGAAGGCCTTGAAGGCCACTTGGGATGAGTCATCCTCAAGCTCATCCGATGAGGAGGAGGAGAAGAGCACAAGGCATGTGGTACTTATGGCTCTTGGAGAGGAGAGCAGTGGTGAATCTTCAAGCTCCTCAAACGCGGCTTCATCATCTTCGGATGATGAAGAGGTAACTTCTCCCGAGCTTGAAAAGTGTTATAGAGCAATTGCATGTTTAACTAGTATGCTTAAAAAGTCCAAAAATAAAGTTAAAGCATTGCAATTAGAAATTGATCAATTGAAGGCATCTAGAGATGATAACATTGATGATTTGCATGTTGAATTGCTAGAAGATGAAATTAAATCTTTGAAACATGAGATTGTAAAGTTAAAATCCTCTAAGGTTGAGGAAGTAAATAATTTGCATGATAACTTGTTAGTAGAGGAAAACCAATCATTGAAGAGTGAAGTTGAGAAGCTCAAGAATATTCTTGAGAAGTTCTCAACTAGCTCTAAGACCCTAGATATGATCCTAAATACCCAAAGGGCAGTCTACAATAGGGCCGGTATAGGTTACCGCCCTAAGGAACCCTCATTTGTGTCTCTCATGTCTAGGACTGACATGAGACAATCTAGGACACCCAAAACTCAAAAGAAAGTTGTCAAGGCATGGGTGCCTAAGTCATGTTTAGTTGATGCTTTAGGTCCCAAGGTTTGGGTACCTAAAACTTCTATTTTTCGAATTGTGTAGGTTATGATTGAGGGGGAGCATCTATCAACTTGGTTCGTTGATAGTGGATGTTCCAAACACATGACCGGGGATAGATCATTGTTTACCATACTTCACAAGAAAAGTAGAGGTAATGTATCATTTGGTAACAATGGTAGTCTTAAGGTCATAGGGATAGGAGACATTCAAATATCCGAATGTCTTAGAATTTCAAATTCCTTCTAGTCAAGGGGATGAAATTTAATCTCTTAAGTGTCAGTCAATTATATGACACGGGTTACACAATTGACTTCCAACCAAGTCAATGTCTAGTTAGACACAATGACACCTTGGACACAGTACTAGTAGGAACAAGAGTAGACAATATTTATCAAGTTTCATTTAAAAGTGCTACTAATGTTTCTGCTAAGTGTTTCATGTCAAAAGAAGAAGAGTCCACCCTTTGGCACCGGAGGCTAGCTCATGTGAACATGAAGAACATCCGGAAGTTGGCCAACAAGGGATTAGTCCGTGGCTTACCGAGCATCAAGTATGAAAAAGACAAACTTTGTGATGCATGTCAAATGGGTAAGCAAACAAAATCTGCACATAAAGGTAAGAGCGCTGTAAGTACTTCCAATGCATTAGATTTACTTCACATGGATCTATTTGATTGTAGTACCATCATATCATTGAATGGAAGTAGATATTGCTTTGTGATCATTGATGATTTCACTAGATATACATGGACTTACTTTTTAAAATATAAGGACCAAACCTTAGATATTTTCATTTCTTTTTGTAGAAGAATTGAATATGAAAAATCATCAACCATTAAGACAATTAGAAGTGATCATGGAGGTGAATTTCAAAACCAATGGTTTTTAGAGTTTTGTCAAGATAGAGGTTATAAGCATGAGTTCTCTACTCCTAGAACACCACAACAAAATGGTGTTGTAGAGAGGAAGAACCGTGTACTTCAAGAGGCTGCACGAAGCATGCTCAATGAGTACTCACTCCCGAGTTATTTGTGGGCCGAAGCTGTAAATACAGCCTGCTATGTGCAAAACCGAGTCCTCATTCATAGGTTTCTATGAAAGACTCCCCATGAACTTTGGTTTGGGAAACCACCTACGGTTAAACATCTTAGGGTGTTTGGTTGTAAGGTGTTCATCCTAAACACTAATGATCACCTTGGAAAGTTCACGGCAAAGGCTGATGAAGGGATACTAGTCGGGTATTCCCTCGTTAGCAAAGCCTACCGAGTCTACAACAAGAAGTCTAGATTAGTTGAAGAGTCTTCTGATGTGGTCTTTGAAGAAATTCCAAAGTCAAGTGACCAATCAGAAAATGTAGAAGGAGTTCAACTCGAACTTAGGAGACTAAGTTTGAATGAAACTCCAAGTGTTGTTGATGGTGATGAGTCTGATGACGGTGAACCTAGACAACCCTTTGATCAGCCGGATCCTGAGGCTGAACTTGTGTCTGGTGAACCCGTTCAAGAAGCACCACCAACTCCTAGGCAAACTAGATTAGCCTCTAGTCATCCCCAAGACCAAATTGATGGATGACCTTATGCACGATGACGACCCCCCCGCTGATCATTGAGCTTGGATGTTTGTTGTCTCTTTTCATGATGTGTGTACTTGACTTGTTTGACTTTTGGGTTGTATGCCCTTGACTTGCTTAGTGTGGCGTTGTGCCACACGTCTCTGGATTTCGATGCCTGTGACTTGCATCGTGTTATGTCTTAGGTTATTTTACGACCTACTCTTTATGATGTTGATGCATGTTTTATCCTACTACTTGTTGATGCTATGATGACTACTATTTGCATTCGTGCTATATTGCCATGATTATGCTTTTATCTCATGATAGTATGCTTATTGTCGATACTTGTTGATGAGATGCTATATTATCTGCATGCTTGCTACATAGCTATGTTCATGTCTATGCTACCATGCTCATATGATACATATGCATGTTTAGCCATTCGATTCTTTTTGCCATATGTGATCGTATGCTTATCAATATTCAATCATATTCTTGTTGATTTGAGATACCCCTAGGGTTGAGGGGGAGTATGGTTTAAACTTATCAGCCCTTCTAGCCCCTCTTCGGTGTTCGACAAAGGGGGAGAGTGTTGGTTGGTTAAGTTTAGGTTGATCATGTTGTAGGGGGAGGATCCTGATTCCCCTATGATTCTGGATTTGAGGAAATGGATTGAGAATCCCTAAACTTAGATCGGGTTGTCAAACAACAAAAAGGGGGAGATTGTTGATGCAGTCTGGCCCTGATTGTTGTTTTGGTGTTGACACCGATTTAAGTTTAGGGTGATGATTATGATGATTATGTTTAAGTCCTGATCGAGGATTAGGCATGGTTTGGAATATCCTAGCCTGGAAGGCTAGGTGTTGGAAAATCCTAACCTGGAGGGTTAGGTGATGAAAATCCTAGTCTGGAGGGCTAGGTGCTGGAAAATCCTAACCTGGAGGGTTAGGTGTTGAAAATCCTAGTCTGGAGGGCTAGGTGTTGGAAAAGTCCTAATTCGAAAGGGTTGGGTGAAAAGTCCTAGCTTGGAGGGCTAGGTGAAAAGTCCTAACTTGGAGGGTTAGGTGCAAATTCTCATCCTGGAGAATTAGGTGAAAAAGTCCTGGCTTGGAGGGTCAGGTCCTAGCTTGGAGGGCTAGGTTTGGAAAGTCCTAATCTGGAAGAGTTGGGTGAAAAGTCCTAGCTTGGAGGGCTAGGTGAAAAGTCCTAGCTTGGAGGGCTAGGTGAAAAGTCCTAACTTGGAGGGTTAGGTGCAAATTCCCAACTTGGAGGGTTAGGTGAAAAATCCTTAGCTTGGAGGGCTAAGGTGGAAGAGAACTTAGCTTGGAGGGCTAAGTTTAAGTCCCTGGATCGGTCTGGTGATCGGTCAGGGAAGCTGGCACGCTGCCCTGTTGTGGATCGGTCTGGTGACCGATCCAGCAACGACTGATCGGTCTGGTGACCGATCAGGGAGCACACAGTGAGGTTGGGAACCTACTGTACTGCTCCCGATCGATCCGGTGACCGATCAGGGAGTGTGTGTTTCACCCACTGCTTGGCTCCTGATCGGTCTGGTGACGATCAGGGAGCGAACAGTGAGGTTGAGTTCCCTTGCTGATCTGCACCTGATCGGTCTGGTGACCGATCAGGATCACTGTGCAGATCATTCCGGAGAACGATCCAGCGTCGCAGGTTCCTCTCTATGATCGATCAGGATGGAGCCTGATCGGTCTGGTCATGATCTGATCGGTCTGGTGACCGATCAGGAGGCTGCCTGATCGGTCTGGTGACCGATCAGGAGGTCTGGACTGCGAAGCTCAGAAATCGCCCAAGAAAGGGGTGGATCGGTCAGGTGAACGATCCACAACCTGGGATCGGTCTGGTGATCGATCTAGGAGAAGTCACAAAGAAATCGCGATTTCTAATCGAGCGTTGGGGATCGATCAGGACGGAGCCTGATCGGTCTGGACCTAGCCTGATCAGTCTGGTGACTGATCAGGGGTCACTCTGATCGGTCCGGTGACCGATCACTTTAATTCAAATGTACTGTCAGACGCTCTGATCGCGTCTGAATGTATCCGATTTGCTGCCACTTACATCTGATACTTGATTTACTGTGTGATACACTGCTCTAACACTCTGATTAAGCTGCAGGTGACAGGGGAGGATTTAAACACTCAAGGAGAGGTCAAAGGAGGCTTTCCTTGGAGCAGGTTTGTTCGATTCTCCATTTCAGGTTGCAACGGCCGAGCTGCAGATTGGAGCCGAGACTGGGGCTTGGCTGAGGGGATCTCAGGAAGACCAGAGAGGGCTCAGTGGTAGCTGGCATTGGCAGTGTGGTAGCTGGAGGCTATGGAGGATGTGTCACCTAGTGCTGTGTGGAAGATCAAAAGGGCGGAAGATGGCTTCGTGGAAGGAGAGAGTTCGAATACTGACTTCTTGCTGCGCCTTGAGTTCTCCACAACAAGCTTGCTGCGTTCTTGAAGTTTCATCATCTTGAGCAAGCTACTGATTTCGAGAAGCAATCATCCATTACTTGAGTGCTTGAAGGAGAGAACAAGGAGCTGGGAGTCCGACAGTGGGAAGACACGAAGAAGGGTTCTTGCGTGAGATCACCACTGGGTGGAGCTCAGGGAAGCTTGCTGTGTTCTTGTCCTTGCTGAGTGCTTGAGTAAGATCCTTCTTGTTGGTTCATTGAGCTTAAACATTTATCTGTGATTGAAACGCTGTGGAGAGGTTTCTCCACCGAGAAGGAGGTTACTTTATATCCGGTGCCAACCGGGGCTTGATCTACCGACGATCAAGGGATCACCCACCTTAAGGGCACGCCAAGGAGTAGGGGCAAGTTATCCCCGAACCTTGTAAACCCTCCTTGTTAGCGATTTTGCTAGCTGTGATTGTTTGTTCTCGGTTTCCATTTTGGTTTACTGCACTGCTTTGTTGCTTTATTTCTTCCGCTGTGCTACTGATAAGATTAAGTGCAGAAACTTGTTACTTGCCAAAGTGAAAAGTGATTGACTATATTCACCCCCCTCTCTAGCGATCCCGTTTCCAACACTAGCGAAGGGCTGCTAGGCACCTAGCGAAGGGTTGCTAGGAATCAAAATCCCATGACCTAGCGAAGGGCTGCTAGGCACCTAGCGAAGGGCTGCTAGGCATAGAAGACCTAGTGAAGGGCTGCTAGGCACCTAGCGAAGGGCTGCTAGGCATAGAAGACCTAGCGAAGGGCTGCTAGGCACCTGACATAGGACTGCTAGGGAAAGAAGACCTGGCGATGGACTGCTAGGCACCTGGCGAAGGATTGCTAGGGAATGAAGTCTCAGTCCAAGGGACTGAGCAACTTAGCTGAGCGATGACTAAAGACAGGAGTAGAGACGGGTCAGGGTTTGGGCGTCTCGAGGTCCGGAGGTATCGGAAGCTAAGCAAAAGTCCACCCGAAGGACTGGGTGGCAACCGTCTCCTGAAAGGAGTTGGTGAAGGGCAAGTTCTCGGGTATGGGAACTCGTGCCGGTTCGACCTAGGGTTTCGTGGAAATCCGAAGTCCGAACCAAGTCCTTAAGCTTAATATTATATGCATATATGCTTTGTGTTTGTGTATCTTGCAGGTACCAAGAACCAGAGACAAAGCAATCGAAAAAACATGGGTTGCAGGCTTTAAGCAGGGCGCCCCCATCAAGGGGGGCGCTCCCATGCAACCAGGGCGCCCCCAACAGTGGGGGCGTCCCCAGACAGTGCTAAAGATGCAGTAAAGGTGAAGCAGGCAGAACAGGTGTCAAGCGGGGCGCCCGGAGCGTCCGGGGCGCCCGGGTTCAAATCTGTTTTGGCGGTTTCGAGTCTGAAACACAGATAAACCTTCATGGGGGCGCCCGGAGCATCCGAGGCGCCCTGGTCAAAGGTTTTATCAGCTGCGGTGAGGTCGGCGCAGGGATAAAGTTTGACCGGGTTTATCGGGGCGCCCCCAGCGTCCAGGGCGCCCCCAAGAGGCCTATATAAGGGGCTTCGACCCCTCTGCTTCAACAACGACATTCTAGATCCATTCTGATCATTCCGACTGATGACAACGCGCTAAAGACGAGGCTGTACGACCCGGAGGCTCCAGGAGGATGTGCGCGACACTTCGGAGGTCTAGATCGGCCGAGCTTCATACTTGTTCTGCTCGGTTTGCTTTAATTATATTGCAATTAGTTTTCTATATCTTTTGTTTGTAATCTTGCACTGTAAGTCGGGTTTTCTCCACCTCCGGAAAGTTCGGGAAGGAGACCAATAGTGGACGGGCGTTCCCGTGCATAGGCCTTGGATGTATTGACCCTGGGGGGTCGGGAACCAAGTAAAAATCCGCTGTGTCCTTGCTTTGTTTTTCGTTCTATTTATTTTCCGCTGCGCTACTAATATTCTAAGTCCAGAACGAACAAAAGTTTTACGAAGAATTCCGAAAGATTATTTACGATCGATATTCACCCCCCCTCTATCGACGGCACTGGTCCTACAATTGGTATCAGAGCCGAGCCGCTCTTCACCGGACTAACCGCCGATGGAGCAAAGACGCCAGGAGTTGAGGGGGAGCCTTGGGTGAATCAGGTACTTTTAATTTTAAAATGTCCATTTTTAAATTCCATATTATCTGTTTCACGTGCAGGGAGAGAGGGCACTACAAAAATCAGAGCCCTACTCGTAAGAATCGTTCGTCACCGGCGGCAAAGGAGATACCAGCGCCAGGAGTCCGGAAAAACAAGGATCACGTGCAATGCTTCAAGTGCGAAAAATTCGGATACTACAAAATTAAATGTCCGGCAAAGGTACGAAAAATTTATGTTCCAAAAACTTTACAAATTCCTGCACTATCTTATGATAACTTAGTTAATTTTCCTGATAAATTAGATTACCTGCTCAATAGAATTAATATCTTGCATGTCAAATTAGAAAATGCAGATATGACTAAAATATCAGAAGTTAATTGTTTAATTCAGAATATCAATTCAGTAATTGATAAAATTAATTCTGATAATTATTCGGATAAAATTAATTCTGATAATTATTCTGATAAAATTAATTCTGATAATTATTCTGATAAAATTAATTCTGATAATTATTTGATAAAATTAATTCTAATAATTATTCTGATAAAATTAATTCTGATAATTTTTCTGATAAAATTAATTCTGATAATTTTAAATCAGATAAAATTAAACCTAAGGATAAATCGGAATTCAAATTCAAAAATCTTAAGGATAATTCGGAATTCAAATTCGAAAATCCTAAGAATAATTCCGAATTCAAATTTGAAAACCTTAAGGATAATAAAGATAAAATTCTCCTAGATGATAACTTAATTATGGATAATCTTGAAAGTTATTACAAAAATTTAACTAGTGACCCAATTTACTCCACCTACTGTGAGGATATAGAAAGATCTAATCTTAAGGAGGATATGGAACTATCTAAGATAAATGCCATAGTTAATAAAAATTACAAAAATTCAAATAAATCAAAATTATTAGAAAAACTTGAAAAGAAAGATAAAGATGAAAAAGAAATTTTCGAAATAATGAAAATGATGAATTTAAACCCACAATTATTAATTAATCATTATAATCTTAATTGAATTCGAATTAAATCTTAATTTAATCCTAATTAAATTCGAATTAAATTTTAATCTAATCCTAATTGAATTCAAATTAAATCTTAATTAAATTCAAATTAAATCTTAATTAAATTCAAATTAAATTCAAATTAAATCTTAATTAAATCTTACTTAAATTCAAATTAAATCTTAATTAAATTCAAATTAAATCTTACTTAAATTCAAATTAAATCTTAATTAAATCTTAATTAAATTCAAGTTAAATCTTAATTAAATTCAAATTAAACCTTAATTAAATTCAAATTAATTAATCTCAATTATTTAAATTCAAATTGATAAAAATTAAAATTAAGTTAAATTCAAATTTAAATTAAATTAAATTTGAATTAAACTTTAATTAAATTCAAAGTAAAATTAAATTCAAATTAAAAATTAAGTTGAATTCAAATTAAAACTCCAATTAAATGAAATTCAATTTAAATCTAAATTAATTTAATTCAACATCAATTAAATTCTAATTAATTCAACCTCAATTAATTCTTAATTAACCTGAATCCAACAAAATCTTAAATAACTTAAACTCAAACTAAAATAAAATTTTACCCAAACTATAACAATTAATTTAATAAAATTAAATATGTCAAAATGGGTTGGCATATTCGCGGGTTCACACGACATGTATCAAATCGAGAATTTGATACATTTTTAGAAACTTAAATAAAATGATTTGAATTGTTTGACTCATGCATAATTGCCATGCTATGCATTTGCTACTTATTTTTAATATCTGACATGTCATTCATATTTAAATTTTATACATATATTAGAACGACCATAGGAAAAAGAATAATTGAAACTTGATCAACCTAGTATTGGTGGAGGTGAGATGATAGTACGTTAGGGAAGCCATTTCTAATAAGGTCAAGTATACTCTACTTGGTCTCTTTAGACTGGTGAAACTAGCCGAAGCTACCGATCCAAGACCCAAACTAGTTAGACCAGAATTTTTCAAAAAGTAATTTTGAAAATGAAATTTCATTAAAAGGCTTTGTCAAGGAAAGGGTTGATGATCCAATAAGACTACGGCCAAAGAAGGCCTAGTGCCTCGCCAAGACCAGGAAGCCAACTTTTGAAATTCAAATTCAAGTTACTTCTTGTCAAATTCAAATCTAACACAAGCTTCAATTAAATCTTAGAATTAAAAATAAATTAAGAAAAATGATTCAAGCATCTCACAATACACCTATAAGGCAATCATGCTTGTTGTATTGATACATCTAAAATGGGTGAGATGTTAAGGACTAATAAATTGAAAAATGTTTCTCAAAATTGGTTTTCAAAATCATTAGAATATTTTTCTAAAAGTATATTTTCAAAATAGTGTTTCAACATAATAATGTTTTTATGGAATTCATGCTTGTCTGATTGAATATACATATTATACGTTTTTCAAAAATTATATCTTTTCAAAAATTGTTTGACTCACGCAATTAGACACAAGCCTCTTAGGACAACACTAAAGTTCCTTAAGGCACTTAGATAGAGTCAAACGGTATCGGATACAGGGGGAGTGATTTTTTATTTTTTTTGGCTTTCGAAAACTACACTGTAAAAATTACTATTATTTGAAAATACTTTTCAAAAATTGAGCTTTAAATCGTTATCACTTGTGTTTTTCGAAAAAGGTTTATGTTGTAAAATTTATCTGTCTTGTTTGATTTTGATAAACCCTAAAGACACAGAGGAAAGGTCCACTTCATTATCTTCAAGGACTCCTAGGATGTGTCAACTTTAGGGGGAGTATAAATCAAACTTCTGAAATAATTTTGTTTAATTAATTGTTTTGAAATTATTAGATAACTTCTTTAATTTGAATCAAACCGTAAGACTTAGAGGAAGAGTACTTGTGGTCAACAAGCTTCTCAGGACTGGGTCAAGTTTAGGGGGAGATCAAATTAAAAGAATTATTGAATATCTAAAATGTTTTCATGCGCTGTATTTTCAAATCTTGCTAAGAAACATAAGTAGTTTTTCAAAATACTATTAGTCTATTGTTTTTGTGTGACCTATGAAATTATCTTTAAAACAATATTTACTTGAGTTTGAAGAAATTCCAGGACACTTAGGAAATGTCCTTGTAGTCAACAAGGTTTCCCAGGATAGTGTCAGACTGGAAGATAAACCAAATCAAGTAATATATTGAGTCTTCAAAAGTTCATATATTTTTCAAAATGCACCAGCATATATTTTCAAAAGTACTAATATTTACTTGACTTTGAAAAATTCTATTAATGTTTACTTGACTTTGAATAATTTCCAGGACACTTAGGAAAATGTCCTTGTAGTCAACAAGGTTTCCCAGGATTGTGTCAGACTGGAAAAGAAACCTAGTCAAGTAAAATATTATGTTTCAAAAATTACTTATATTTCTCAAAGTCTCATCTCTTTCAAAAATAGTTAGTACTTGCACAATAGACATAATATTTATATTTTCCAAAATAACATTTTTTCAAAAGTTATGCATTTTCCAAAAAGTACTTTATATTTTTCAAAAATTACAAATTCTTTCAAAAGTACTTGCATGTTGTTAAAGATCATTTTCAAAGTACTTGTACTTTTCAAAGCGCATAACATCTTTTTCAAAAATTATGCAATTTTTTTTAAAAAATGCAATATATCATTCAAAATACAATGCTTTCAAAATTTCTGCACCAAGTACTTTCAAAAAGAACCAAAATTTCTCATTGTTGGTGCAAGTATTTTCTTGTGTTTTTTTGATGTATGACAAAGGGGGAGAGGTATGCTTAAGTTAGAAATTTTTTCTTATTTTTCCTAGAGGATCAAAAATATTTTCAAAACTAAAGTCAATTCTTCCCCAAGGATAGTAAGTTAGCCCCTTAAACCAATCTAACTTAAGTTATTGTCAAACATCAAAAAGGGGGAGATTGTTGGTGCAAGTTGCATCAATGGTGTTCCTCTTTAAGTGTTTTAATGTTTGACAATACACTTAAGTCAGTGATACATTGAACAGACAAAGGGGAGTAAGAGAGAAGTAACCAAAGCTGAAGAAAAGTCCTAGTTAATCTAGGCATCGAAACCCTAAGTCCCAGCGAAGGGCTACTGGGCACCTAGCGAAGGGCTGTTAGGTATCGAAACCTTAAGACCTAGCGAAGGACTGCTAGGCACCTAGCGAAGGGCTGCTAGGTATCGTAACCCTAAGACCTAGCGAAGGGCTGCTAGGCACCTAGCGAAGGGTTGCTAGGAATCAAAACCCCAAGGCCTAGCGAAGGGCTGCTAGGCATAGAAGACCTAGCGAAGGGCTGCTAGGCACCTAGTGAAGGGATGCTAGGCATAGAAGACCTAGCGAAGGGCTGCTAGGCACCTGGCAAAGGACTGCTAGGGAAAGAAGACCTGGCGAAGGACTGCTAGGCACCTGGTGAAGGATTGCTAGGGAATGAAGTCTCGGTCCAAGGGACTGAGCAACTTAGCTGAGTGATGACTAAGGACAGGAGTAGAGACGGGTCAGGGTTTGGGCGTCTCGAGGTCCGGAGGTATCGGAAGCTAAGCAAAAGTCCACCCGAAGGACTGGGTGGCAACCGTCTCCTGAAAGGAGTTGGTGAAGGGCAAGTTCTCGGGTATGGGAACTCGTGCCGGTTCGACCTAGGGTTTCGTGGAAATCCGAAGTCCGAACCAAGTCCTTAAGCTTAATATTATATGCATATATGCTTTGTGTTTGTGTATCTTGCAGGTACCAAGAACCAGAGACAAAGCAATCGAATAAACATGGGTTGCAGGCTTTAAGCAAGGCGCCCCCATGCAACCAGGGCGCCCCCAACAGTGGGGGCGCCCCCAGACAGTGCTAAAGATGCAGTAAAGGTGAAGCAGGCAGAACAGGTGTCAAGCGGGGCGCCCGGAGCGTCCGGGGCGCCCGGGTTCAAAGCTGTTTTAGCGGTTTCGAGTCCGATGCACAGATAAACATTCATGGGGGCGCCCGCAGCATTCGGGGCGCCCTGGTCAAAGGTTTTATCAGCTGCGGCGAGGTCGGCGCAGGGATAAAGTTTGACCGGGTTTATCGGGGCGCCCCCAGGAGGCCTATATAAGGGGCTTCGACCCCTCTGCTTCAACAACGACATTCTAGATCCATTCTGATCATTCCGACCGATGACAACACGCTAAAGACGAGGCTGTACGACCCGGAGGCTCCAGGAGGAAGTGCGCGACACTTCGGAGGTCCAGATCGACCGAGCTTCATACTTGTTCTGCTCGGTTTGCTTTAATTATACTGCAATTAGTTTTCTATATCTTTTGTTTGCAATCTTGCACTGTAAGTCAGGTTTTCTCCGCCTCCGGAAAGTCCGGGAAGGAGACCAATAGTGGACGGGCATTCCCGTGCATAGGCCTTGGATGTACTGACCCTGGGGGTCGGGAACCAAGTAAAAATCCGCTGTGTCCTTGCTTTGTTTTTCGTTCTATTTATTTTCCGCTGCGCTACTAATATTCTAAGTCCAGAACGAACGAAAGTTTTATGAAGAATTCTGAAAGATTTTTTACGATCGATATTCACCCCCCCCTCTATCGATGGCACCGGTCCTACAGTCAGGTCCTAGTGAGTGAAGCTAGGTTGGACTAAGTCCCGGTGAGTGAAGCTGGGCATGAAGTCTTGGTCCAGGGGACTGAGCATTGAGTGTACTGGTCGGAGAGGGCTCGGGAGCTCGTTCTCCGGGACTAGATTGGGTCAACGAAGGCTAGGGAGCCTGTTCTCTGAACTCAGGGTCGAAATGGTCGGAGCTGGATCGGTCTGTGGTTCGATCAGGGAGTTGGCACTAACTCCTGCGGTTGTGGATCGGTCTGGAGTCCGATCAGGAGTTTGCACGAACTCCCTTGATAATAGATCGGTCTGGTGACCAATCCAGGGAGTCTGATCGGTCTGGTGAACGATCAGAATCAGATCAGAAACATTTTGTGGTGTGACCGAATAGTCTGGTGACTGATCAAAATGCGAACAGAAGCTAATCAGAAAAACCCTGATCGGTTAGCTGGACCGATTAGTCAGGTCTGGACCGACCAGGATTGGTCCTGATCGGTCCGGCCACATGCTGATCGGTCAGCTGGACCGATCAGCAGCGCCCTGATTGGTCTGGTGACCGATCAGTCCATTTTGGCTTGGAATCCCAGTAGGCTAAGGAGGGATCGGTCTGGTGACCGATCCTTGGTCTCTGATCGGTTAGTGTTGACCGATCAGAGCATCACGGGATCGATCAGGCAGGAGCTTGATCGATCAGGCCTTTCACTGATTGGTCACTTTACTCGATCAGTGTCTGACTGGAAATAATATGTGGAAATAATATAAAGGTTTAGGATCGGTTTGGTGACCAATCCCTGATTACTGATCGGTCAGTAAGACTAATCAGATCTCTACTGGATCGATCAGAGTTGAGTCTGATCGGTCAGAAGGGTGATTGATCGGTCAGGGTGACCGATCAGTGCCTGAAAACTTTAATTTGAATCATTGTCAACCTTACTGATAACTTCTGATTTCACTCTGATTTCCTTCTGATACCTGCTGATACCTGCTGACACGTTTTGATTTGCTGTGCTAATCCATCTGATGAGTGTGCAGGTGATACAGAGATGACACAAACCAAGGAGGAGGGTTAATGGTGAATTTCACCGTGGCAGGTTTGTTTGTTTTCTGTTTGCAAGATTCAACGGCTTCAGGCGGGCTGGCGACTAACCTGAGGCTCGGCTGGAGTGGTCTTCAATGGACTGAGCGCTCTGTGGAGGTCAGTGGGTCAGTGGTGACGTAATGTGGTTCAGTGGGCGCAGACGCGCCTAGCGACGAGCAGAAGGGAATCTTAAGAGAAGGCTGGCGAAGCAGAGACAAGACACTTTTGAACAACTTTGCGAGTCGATCAGACAACGAGAATGAAGAGCTAAGTGAAGGTTCTTGCGTTAGGGTTGTGCTGGGTTGTGCTCTGTGAAGTTTTCTCTTCTTCGTGATTTCTGTGCTCGCGCTCTGTAAGCTTCTTCTCAGTCTCTATGCTTACTCTGATATTTTCTTGAGACTGTTTGTGGTTACTCCACCAAGAAGGAGGTTTTGATTATACGGATTTTCGGGGCTTGATCTGCCGACGATGAAGGGATCGCCCACCTCACGGGCATGCCAAGGAGTAGGGGCATGTTATCCTCGAACCTTGTAAACCTTCTGAGTTAGAGCTGGTTTGTTCTCTGTCTGTTTCTTTCTGTTCTGTGTTTTTGCTTCCGCTGCTAACCAAAGTGCATAAAGACTCCAAAGAAGCTAGAAGTTTATGTGGGTGGCTATTCACACCCCCTTCTCTAGCCATCCAAGATCCAACAAGTGGTATCAGAGCCTGGGGCTCTTGCCAATGGTTTAACATCCGAAGAGCAAAGAAGAATGGCTTTGAGAGAAGGATTCAGCACCAACAGACCCTCTTTCTTTGATAGAGCCGATTTCCAATATTGGAGATCAAGGATGGAGTATTACCTGAAAACCAACATTGGGATGTGGTTTTCAGTTAAGGAGAGATTCACCCCTCCAAAAGATGCTGGGGGCAAAGAACTTGACTCATCAAGATGGTCAGCGGAGCAAACAAGGAAGGGAGAGGCTGATGCTAAGGCTGTGGTCACCCTGTAGTGTGGGATGACCAAGGAGCAACTGATCAAAGTTGGTCCTTTCACCAGTGCCAAGGACCTATGGAACAAGCTCATTGAGCTTCATGAAGGCACCCATGATTCCTGGATAGCAAAGAGGGATCTTTTCCTCAATCAACTTCAGAATCTCACTATGAAGGAGTCTGAAATGGTAAGTGAGCTTCATGGTCGATTCAAGAAGATTCTCAATGGGTTGCACTTCATCGATGAGAAGGCCGAGACTCGCGACCTTGTAAGGTATGTACTTAAATCTTTTCCTAGGAATGTCTTGTGGTCATCCATGGTGGATGCCTACAAGGTATCCAAAGACTTGTCCATTGTAAAGTTAGATGACTTCTTTTGTGAAATGGAACTACACAAGATAGCTAACAAAGGCCCAAAGGAGAAGGGTATTGCTCTTGTTGCAGGGGACAAGGCAAAGAAGAAGAAAGAAAAGAAGAAGGAGAAGGAGGTCTCATCTTCTTCATCCGAGTCCGATGAGGATGGGAGTGAATCTTCATCATCTGAGATAGCCAACTTTGTGAGAAGGATGATGAGGAAGAGTCGGCGCTACAAAGGGAAAGGTAACACTAATGAAAATAAGATTGATAAATCTAACGTGACTTGTTATGAATGTAGCAAGAAGGGACACTACAAAAATGAGTGTCCAAAACTCAAGAAGAAGGAGGAGAAGTCAAAGAAGAAGAAGGCCTTGAAGGCCACATGGGATGGGTCTTCATCCAATTCATCTGAAGAAGAAAAGGAGGAGAAGAGCACCCGTCACGTGGCTCTCATGGCCCTAGAAGACATGGAGAGCAGTGACGAATCAAGTGAGCCATCAACCGCGGCTTCATCATCTTCGGATGATGAAGAGGTAATCTCTCCCGAATTAGATAAATGTTATAGAACAATAGCATGCTTAACTAATTTGCTTAAGAAGTCTAAGGACAAGGTGAAGTCTTTAAAATTAGAAGTAGAGCAATTAAAAACCTCTAAGGATGAGGATATTGATGATTTACATGTTGAAGTCCTTGAGGATGAAAAAAAGGTCTTGAAGAGTGAAGTTGAGAAACTCAAGAATCTTCTTGAGAAATTCTCAACTAGCTCTAAGACCTTGGACATGATCCTTAACGCTTAAAGAGCGGTTTACAACAAGGCCGGTATAGGTTACCGACCTAAAGAACCTAGCTTTGTCTCATTGATGTCTAGAACCCATGTTAGATCATCAAATGCTTCTAGGGTTCAAGGAATTAGAAAGAAAATGATCAAGGCATGAGTGCCTAAATCTTGCATTGTAGGTGCATTAGGTCCCAAGGTTTGGATACCTAAATCATCCATTTTTCATGTTGTGTAGGCATTGATTGAGGGGGAGCATCTATTAACTTGGTTTGTTGATAGTGGGTGCTCCAAACACATGACCGGGGATAAATCATTGTTCACTACCCTATAAAGTAAAAGTAGAGGTAATGTATCATTTGGTAACAATGGTAGTCTTAAGGTTGTAGAAATAGGAGACATTCAAATATCCGAATGTCTTAGGATCAAAAATATCCTCCTAGTCAAGGGGATGACTTTCAATCTCCTAAGTATCAGTCAATTGTGTGATGCGAGATACACAATTGAATTTCACCCAAGTCAATGTCTAGTAAGACATAATGACACACATGACACGGTACAAGTAGGCACAAGAGTAGACAATATTTATCAAGTTTCATTTAAAAGTGCTACTAATGCCTCTATTAAGTGTTTCATATCCAAAGAAGAAGAGTCTTGGCTTTGGCACCGAAGGTTGGCTCATGTGAACATGAAAAATATCCAAAAATTGGCCAACAAAGGACTTGCATGAGGCTTACCAAGCATCAAATATGAAAAGGAGAAATTATGTGATGCAAGCCAAATGGGTAAGCAAACAAAAGGTTCTCACAAAGGTAAAAGCACTGTAAGTACCTCTACCGCTTTAGATTTATTGCATATGGATTTATTTGATTGTAGTACTATTGTCTCATTGAATGGTAGTATGTATTGCTTTGTAATCATTGATGACTATACTAGATATACTTGGACTTATTTTCTAAAACATAAGGATCAAACCTTAGATATTTTTATTTCATTTTGTAGAAGAATTGAAAATGAGAAATCTACAACAATTAAAACCATTAGGAGTGATCATGGAGGTGAATTTCAAAACCATAGATTTTTAGAGTTTTGTCAAGAAAAAGGGTATAGACATAAGTTCTCTACTCCTAGAACACCACAGCAAAATGGTATTAGAGAGAAAGAACCGAGTCTTACAAGAGGCTGTACGAAGCATGCTTAATAAGTATTCTTTACCGAGCTACTTATGGGCTGAAGCTGTAAACACGGCTTGCTATGTGCAAAACTGGGTCCTCATCCATAGGTTCTTAGGGAAGACTCCACATGAACTTTGGTTTGGAAGACCACTTACAGTTAAACATCTCCGGGTGTTTGGGTGTAAGGTGTTCATTCTAAACACCAATGATCATCTTGGAAAGTTCACAGCGAAAGCTGATGAAGGGATACTGGTCGGGTATTCCCTTGTCAGTAAAGCTTACCGAATCTAAAATAAGAAATCTAGGTTAGTTGAAGAATCTTCTGATGTTGTATTTGAGGAGATCCCAAAAGCAATTGATCAATCAGAAGATGTAGAAGGAGTTTAATTCGAACTTAGGAAATTAGGATTGAATAAGAGTCCGAGTGTTGGAAATGTTGTTGACGAATCTGAAGATGGTGAGCCTAGACGACATGGAGCTCAGGCGGACCCTGAGTTTGAGCTTGTGGCTAGTGAAACCTCCCAGGAAGCACCTCCAACACCAAGGCAAACTAGGTTAGCCTCTAGTCATCCCCAAGACTAAATTGTTGGAGATATCCATCATGGGGTTAGAACTAGATCATTCTTTAGGAATGAGGCTAATGAGGTTGCCTTGATCTCTGAAATTGAACCTAGGATAGTTGACGAGGCATTGCATGATCCCGA
Organism: Boesenbergia rotunda; assembly: GCA_024364735.1. Lineage (NCBI taxonomy): Eukaryota > Viridiplantae > Streptophyta > Magnoliopsida > Zingiberales > Zingiberaceae > Boesenbergia > Boesenbergia rotunda. Next base: position 93,098 of record JAGFNQ010000531.1, read on the forward strand.
TTGGATTATTGCTATGCAAGATGAGTTAGGTCAATTTGAGAGAAGCCAGGTTTGGGATTTAGTTCCTAGACCTAAGAAGACCACGATTATTGGAACTAAATGGGTCTTCAAAAATAAATTGAACCATAAGGGAGAAATCGTAAGAAACAAGGCACGCTTAGTAGCCAAGGGCTATAGTCAAGTTGAAGGTCATGATTACGATGAGACCTATGCTCCCGTGGCACGATTGGAATCCATTCGATTGATGCTTGCATTTGCAGCACATAGAGGTTTCAAACTCTATCAAATGGATATAAAATCGACCTTCTTAAATGACTTCATTAGAGAAGAGATCTATGTTGAACAACCACCGGGGTTTGCAAATTCCGAATTTTCAAACCACGTGTTTAAGCTCAAGAATGCTCTTTATGGCCTAGAACAAGTACCTCAGGCTTGGTATGAGCGGTTGTCAACATTCTTAATTGAGAAAGGCTTCGTTAGAGGACAAATAGACCCTACACTATTTCTACAAAGAGATGGTGACAATATATTTATAGCCTAAGTATATGTCAATGACATAATTTGTGGCTCTAACAACAAGGGTTATTTGAATGAGTTTATTGGGCACATAGAGAGTGAGTTTGAGATGAATCTAGTGAGAGAATTGACTTTCTTCCTTGGACTTGAAATCAAACAAACTCGAGACGAGATCCATGTGCATCAATCTAAATACACTCAAGAGATGCTCAAAAAATTCAACATGAGTGACTCTAAGGAGGTAACCACTCCCATGGCGACTAACACACGACTAGATAATGATGAGAGTGGGAAGCCTGTTGACTTAACCCAATATGGGAGTATGATAGGTAGTTTGCTATACCTCACAACTAGTCGCCCGGATATCCTTTTTGCTGTGGGTATGTGCGCTAGATACCAAGTCTGTGCCAAGGAATCTCACTTGATTGCTATTAAGAGAATTTTGAGATATCTTAAGGGCACAATTGGAGTCGGTCTTTGGTACCCCTGTACAGAGTCGTTTGATTTGATAGGCTATACCGATTCTGACTATGCTGGGTGCAAGTTGGATAGGAAAAGTATAAGTGGGGGTTGCCAATTTTTAGGATCATCATTAGTAAGTTGGTCAAGTCGGAAGTAACATTGTGTTGCTCTCTCCACGACTGAGGCAGAGTATATCGCCATGGGAGAGAGTGTATCACAATTGTTGTGGATGATACACACTTTAGAGGACTATGAATTGTGTTACAAGGGTGTGCAAGTGTTGTGTGACAACATAAGCACCATAAATCTTACAAAGAATCCAATCCACCATTCAAGGACCAAACACATTGAAGTGCGTCACCACTTCATTAGGGATCATGTTGCTAGAGGAGATATTGTACACTCAATAGTGGAGTCAAAATCGAATTTAGCGGACATTTTCACTAAATCACTCCCTGAGAATGAATTTAGTTTCTTAAGGAGGGAGTTAGGGATGTGTTGTGCACAATAGGATGATAAAAACCCTTCATGGTTATTTCTAATTGTTGGGCAACTTGGGGACATCTCACACAAACTATAAGGTTTCACAAAATGTTTTTGATTGCTAGAAATGGGGTGAGATGTTAGGATCAACCAAATTACTCAAAATGTATCATGCATCCCTTGAGTAATGAGGTTGAAGAGATAAAAATCATTAATTTGACCAAGTATGGGGAAAACCAATGCATAATACATGTGTGTTTGGTTCCAAGAACATACTTGGACATTCCAATCAAGGAAACTTGGTTGGAGATTTATTTTTGATACAAACTTGATTTCAATTGATTGGAGCATTGAATTTGATACAAAACTGTTTTAGAGTTTCTAAATTCATAAGGATTCTTGATTCTTGATGAGGAATAAACTCTAGTTAAGAGAACACCTCTAGGATTAAAGAAATTAAATCTGATCGTATCAGAATTTGAAAGGGATGTTTGAAATGAAAGTATCTGAAAAGTATCAGAGTTTCAGAATATTATTTAAAATCTGATCGGTCCACAGATCGATCAGAATCACTCTGATCGGTCATGGTGACCGATCAGGAGTTGGCCTGATCAGTCCACAAACCGATCAGAAAGCTATCAGAAACTTTCTGTTCGGTTCCCTGATCGGTCACGAAGATCGATCAGGACGTCTCCTGATCGGTCGAGGGACCGATCAGGCCTCTCTTATCGGTCATGATGGCCGATCAAGAGGTATCCTGATCGGTCTGGGTACCTTTGGATCAGACGGTCGATCCGATCAGCAGCATTGAATCCGGCTGATGGCCGATCAAGAGGTATCCTTACTCCTTCAACCCTAGCTGCCGAACACTTACTGTGAGTTCTTGCGCTGAACACATCTTGTGAGTTCTTGTGCGAGCTCTCAAGTTCTTCCTCTTGCTCTTGCGAGTTTCTTCTTCCTGTGAGTGCTTGCGCGAGCTCTCGAGTTCTTCCTCTTGCTCTTGTGAGTGTCTTCTCTGCAAGTTCTTTCTCTTGCGCAACCTCTATGGTTTTCTTCTCAACAACCCGACCAACAATGGCACCCAAGTAAGATCGAGTTCTTGTGGTTTTTCTATTTGTTTTATACTTTGTGATCTTGGAACTAACCATCTTGTTTAATACTTGAGCCGTGCCCTTAAACCCAAAATCCAACTTCAACTCCTACTCTTGTTGGTATTTTGGTATCTTTGTTGTGACGTGACCTTACCGTGACCATCATCACACATTTTTGTGGGTCGTAACCTAATTCCTAACTTTAGGAAATCATCCAAGGGTAAGGCTCCTACTGAGGGAACTTCCAAGTCCAAAGCCCCTTCTTCATCTAGACCTACCAACCCTCCAGACCTTAACCCTCTTCCAGCTCCAGATTCCCTAATGCATATTTTGAACAATCTTTCCAAAACTGTACCTTTAAACTCCTCCCCTGTCGATCGGTAGATAGGTCATTTGTATATGAACACTGTCCATTGGTAAGACAGATTATATAATTTTATGATCTTGAATCAATTCTGTGCCTCGAACGTGATATCAACATTGATCTAATTTCGGAATTCTATAATAACCATTATCACGTTGAGGGTAGTTCGGGGTATACCACCCGAGTGGCAAAGACAAATTTATGTTAGATCGATCCGGTTGCTAGAGGGGGGGGTGAATAGCACTTTTCGAATCATTCTTCCTACACGGTTAGTTGCGCAAGCGGAAATACAAAGTAAAAATAAAACTAACACCAAAGAACACTCATGATTTACGTGGTTCGGAGATAAACTCCTACTCCACGGCTGCCCGTAAGGTCGGCGATCCCTAATCCGTCGGTGGATGATTCCCCGGAGCACCTCCGGCTAGATCGCGTAGCTCCTTGTGGGTGGAGAAACCTCACCACAACCCTTGGACACTATCTGATCAACAAAGGCTACTAACTCACTTTACTCGAGTAAGTTTCGCCAAGAAAAGAAAGCATGAAACGAGCTCCTTTAAATAGAGCTCGAGTCATTTCAGGCCGCTACCAGTCGACTGGTCCCACTCAGATTCGACCGTTACAGTACAACGTTCGAATCTGCCAGCCTTACTAGTCGACTGCTCCTAGATTCGACTGGTCCCACTCAGATTCGATCGTTACAGTACAACGTTCGAATCTACTAGCCTTACCAGTCGACTGCTCCTAGAGCAGTCGACTGGTCCCTTACTAAGCCTAGGGTTACACTCCCCGAGTACATTTCACTCCGCACTCGAACCCTCTCGGCTTAGTTCCCGAGTACAACGACTCACACTAGAACTCTCACAACCTGGTTGACTCTTCACCAGCAGCCTCGACTGTTGCCTTCACGCCCTCTTCATCTTTGGCCCTCGTCCTTCGGATGTGCACGCAAGCCTCCAGCTTGCCTCCATGCCATCCTTTACGTATGCCTCGAAGTACGCGCCTCTCGGATCATCATCCCTTCTATCCACGGTCTCTCGGGTGCGCACACAAGCCTCCAGCTTGCCCCCATGTCACCCTTCACCTGAAGACATCAACCAAGTCCATGTGTACTTGTACACCTGCACACTCATGTACACATATTAGTCCAACAATAAATCCTAACTTAACCATATTGACCAACACACATCAAAACCCCATGATCCTCCAGATCATCTTAGGGTCGATTGCCTCAACAATCTTCCCCTTTTTGATATGTGTCAATATGTTAAGTTAGGTAAATATAACAACAATAGCAATAACAATAGCAATAGCAATTGAAAAACAAAGCATAACAAACAAGAGGCAACTTCCCCCTTAATCTATGCTTTCTCCCAATTTTCAATTCTCATTGCCAACACCATGTTAAGTTCTACACAACTTAACACTTAACACAAGTTAAGTTCTCCCAACTTAACACCCAAGTTTCATAAACTAACCACAGTTAAGTTCCAAGCCAAACCTAACTTAACACCCAAGTTCTCCCTCTTTGACACCATCAACAAGATTGCCCTAAGCAATCCTACCCCTGGTGCCAAATAGTACTTACCAGATTTCTGAAAAATCCCTCAGAAATCACCAAACCACATTCTGCCCTAACCACCAGTCGACTGCCCCCCAGGGCAGTCGACTAATACACCAGTTTCTGATTTTCCAGCAGAATTTCAGAAACCCCTAGAAAATTTCAGAAAATTTCAAAAAATGTAAAATTTTGCAAACACGTTTGTTAGAATATACTCTATCCTAGAAAAATATGATTTCATAACAAACAACAAACGTGCTTGACTTTTGGTACAAACTCGAATTTTCTCAAAAGTGACAATTTGTATCAACTCTCAAACCTATATATGTTTTCATCCTTTTGCTCAACCCATCCTATATTGGTTTGCACATAGAATTGTTCTCAATTCTTTTCTTTGGTTTATGTATTCTCAAGATGATACAAACCTCCCCCTCTTTATCTCTTGACCTTCCTTAACTTCCATGATTATATATATCCTTATCAAGTTTCTTTAAACCCATTGATATCAATCAACACTAAAACCATGAATTAGACCTTAAACTTCCCCTATACATATACCCTCATCAAACATCACGAAGGCATAAGTCAAATCATATCCTATCAATTAATAGCAACCAATAAAGAGCAACCAATAATTTTCCTAATAAGATAGGTAAAATCACATCATGACATAAAAACTAATAATACACCATAAAGCATAAATGTATCATACATGACGAAAAAGTAAAATGGAAAAATAGCACAAGGGTTGAAGCCCTGAAGTATCAACATAATACAATCCCAGAATAAGAAGTGTTTGAGAGATAACAAATACATCATCAAACTAAAACACTCTCAACACTCAAGTCCTCAAATCAAGTCAGATCTAAGCCATGTCATCATCGCCCGGAGGAGGAGGAGGAGGAGGAGCCTGATATGAGAGATGCATCTACTGTAGCATCTCGTACATCTCATCCTGCCGGCTCCGGAACCCTTGAAACTCCCCCTGAATGGTCTCCTGGAAACCTAGCTGCTGCTGCTTATAAGTCTGGAGGTCCTCTCGGATGCCGTGAACATCAACCTGAAGCTTGGAGAACTCCTCGTGTGTAACTCAGCAGCTGGCTCCTCATCCGAGCTGGAAGACTCCGGACGCTGCCTCCAGATGAACTCCCCCTGCCTACACTCAATACCTGCCAAGGACAGCTGACGTGTGCCAATCTGATCGTAGTCCTTGGACAGGTGCCGGACCTGATCACTAGTCACACGGATACCCCGTAACTGAAGGAACTCGGTCAGGACGTGACAGAAAGGCATGTAAATTTTCCATTGACACTCTGGGAAAAATGACAAATGACTGTAAATACATGCAGGGAGATGTCTATATCTAATCGCCTCTCCAGGGCATACATCATCACCAGATGGGGCAATCTAATCCTAGCCCGCCCCTTGGTGACGATGGGCAAAAGACACTCTATGACAATCTTATATAAAACATGACTGAATGTACTCATAGGCTTGGCATCAAAGATGCGCTCTGTGTCATGTCGATGCCTCCTAAAATAGTGCATATGAATCTGGTCAAGGGTAACATCAGGAAATGTAAATGGCTCAACAACAGTAGGAAAATAAGTGACCACATTATTTGACGCCTTACATTCCAAAAATCTAGCTAAAACCATGGCTGAGAAAGGAATGAGAACTCCTGCTACCCTAGACTCATAGAGATTACTATCAGAATCAATGCAAGTTAAGTTTTCGTAAAACTCTTTACACAGGTCAATGTTAATGTCATGTTGGCAATAAACTAACTGCTCTATCCCAAAGTGTGTAATCATCTCAGCTATTTGGGGGGACTTTTCTTGAAAGAAAGTCCTATTTAGGTATCGACAGTTCATAACCACAAACTCATTTTCATTAAATCTTTTCTGACATTCTACTAACCGGAACCTAGACTCTCCCGCCTGTCCCTGACCTTGGTGAGACGATCCCTCACCTCTTTCCCTTTTAGAGACAACCCTAATATGCAATACCCAAATGCATGTATACCAAACCACCCCCGCAAAAGAAAAAGACAAGGAAAACATGCAAAAATAGACACATTAGTCCCAAATCATGGTTTAAATGAAAAATTAACCGTAAACAGCGATACCTTTTTGCCAATCGCTTCATGATGACAGTGAGGAGAGATCGGCTTGAAAAGATGAGTTTTCACTAACCCTAGGAGTAGATCAGAGGTAGAGGAAGGCTTAGGGAGAAATTTTAAAACTTGGGAGAGGCTTAGAACGAGAGAGGGGCTCGGAGAAGAAGAATCGCCGGGGGTGGTATGCCAAAACCCTAGGTTTTGGCCACCCCGCGCGACCCGATATAACTTAAAACCCGCAGACCAGTCGACTGCTCCTGGGGCAGTCGACTGGTAAAACCCACAGAATGTTTCTCACTCTAGGATCAGTCGACTGCCCCTAGGGCAGTGGACTGGTAAAACACTCAGAACCTTTCTCACTCTAGACCAGTCGACTGCCAAGAGGGCAATCGACTGATACTGAAAATCTAGTCCTCCAGTCTTAAATTTAGAAATGTCTAACTAATTCCACAAATCTCCAAAAAACTGAAATTTTGTGGAGAGATTTGTGGATCCTATGTCTATTTGGGGAATATATGTTTTCAATCAAAACTATTCCGAATCTCAAGATTGGTACAAACTTCAAAGTTATCAAAATTGGGTTATTTAAACTCAACTAGAAGTTCTAATTTGGACCTCTTCTTGATGCTTCCTCCCATACTTATTCATAATACACTAAAAGCATCAAGTTATATGGTAATTACACATTAAAACCAATTTCTCTCAATTATAATCCCATTTTCACCTTTTTCTCCATAAATCTTCTTTTTATGTGCCAATTCCCTAGGATTAAGACTCACATTAGTCTTCCAACCCTATTGGCACATTCCATAGACCATCTAATCTCCTAGAAGAAAATCTCCTGAGATCCATTGACCATGACCCCTATTTTGGCTCCTAGGGCTCTCCCTTGGACTTCTAGCTCTAGTTACCTCCCTAGGTAACTCACCCACAAATACAAGACCACACCGGTGCTCCTCTGGTGCTTCTTGACCTTCCATTACCACTCTCTTAACTCTATAGATTTTTTTCTTGGTCAATTCCTTTTCTTTTCCTTTAAATATCTTTTCTTTACCATTTTTGACCTTTTCTTGATTATAAACATAAGACATCCTTGAATATGACATTTTACTAACACTTGTCTTCCTAGGGTGGTATCCTAGGCCCGGTCTACCCTTTCTATGGTTTTGATCCTTTGGTATCACATTCAATCCCTTGGACCTTCTAATAAGTCTATCTAGGGTTTTCTCTAATTTATCAAGTTTTGCTTTCAAAACTTGATTTTCCTTTTCTAAGCTCCTAACCTTAGTATCACTAGACCTAACTTGATCATCCCTAGGTCTACCCATTTTCCTAGGCATATGTCTCCCTTTCTTAAGGTTGATGCCTTGATCCTTAGTCCTAGAAATCCTAGTTTTATCACAAATCATTAATTTTTGCACATTTTGGCACGCAATAGTGTTCTTAGTTCTATCATGATACTTAAAGCCAAAATTACATCTAAGCAAGCAATTATTACCATTTCTAGCATTCATGGAAGAATTTTGAGCATATGTAAAGTTAGGGATTACCTCCCTTTCCCTTGTAGCTTCCCCTTGATACGTGCTCCTTTTCTCCCTTTCTTCTTTCTCCCATCTTCTAAGGTGCTCCATCTTCTTGAGCTCTCCTTTTCTTGGACATTGGGTGTGATAATGTCCCAACTCCCCGCAAGTATAGCACCTAATGTGCTTCTTTTCTTTTCTTTCCCTACAACCCACATTAGATTTAGATTGAATGGACTTGGATTTAGAGAGTACCTCCTTCTTACCTAGCGGACACTTGTCCTTGTAGTGTCCCCTTTTGTTGCATCCAAAGCATATAATATGTTCTTTTGATTTGACTTTGGTGAAGGTTGAAGTCTTTTCTTGCTCGTGTATGGATGAGGGTCTTTCCTCCCCCTCAACTCTTGAATTTACCACTTCTTCTTCTTCTCTTTGGGAAGTTGATGATTTTTCACTTAATTGTGCCACCTCACTTGATGAGGTTGACACTTCCTCTTTCTCTTGGTCTTCTTGGACTCTTGAACTTATTTCTTCGGACTCTCCTACTAGTTGAGCTTGTGTAGGATTCTTATGAACTTCTTCCAATTTATTCCACAACTCATATGCATTTTGTATATGTCCCTACACTACTCAAAACATTGTTAGGAAAAATATTAATCAAAATATTGATTACCTTCTCATTTGCCCTAGCTTGTTCTTGTTGCTCCTTAGACCAATACCTAGGTCGGAGCTTCTTTCCATGCTTATCCTTAGGGATTTCAAATGGTTCTTCTAGCACCATTACGCATTCTCAATCCATGCCGAGCCACATCTTCATCCTTGCTCTCCAATAGGCCAAATCTTCATGGTCATATGTTAGTGGTGAGTTTATATCGTCCCCTAGCTTATCCTCCATCATTTTCCCTCTAGCTTTCTTGCTCCCTTGGCGGTTATTCCAATCAAGAGCGGTCCTAGCTTTGATACCACTTGTTAGATCGATCCGGTTGCTAGAGGGGGTGAATAGCACTTTTCGAATCATTCTTCCTACATGGTTAGTTGCGCAAGCGGAAATACAAAGTAAAAATAAAACTAACACCAAAGAACACTCACGATTTACGTGGTTCGGAGATAAACTCTTACTCCACGGCTGCCCGTAAGGTGGGCGATCCCTAATCCGTCGGTGGATGATTCCCCGGAGCACCCCCGGTAAGATCGCGTAGCTCCTTGTGGGTGGAGAAACCTCACCACAACCCTTGGACACTATCTGATCAACAAAGGCTACTAACTCACTTTACCCAAGCAAGTTTCGCCAAGAAAAGAAAGCATGAAACGAGCTCCTTTAAATAGAGCTCGAGTCATTTCAGGTCGCTACCAGTCGACTGCCCTGGTCCCACTCAGATTCGACCGTTACAGTACACATTCGAATCTGCCAGCCTTACCAGTCGACTGCTCCTAGAGCAGTCGACTGGTCCCTTACTAAGCCTAAGGTTACACTCCCTGAGTACATTTCACTCCGCACTCGAACCCTCCCGGCTTAGTTCCCGAGTATAACGACTCACACTAGGACCCTCACAACCTGGTCGACTCTTCACCAGCAGCCTCGACTGTTGCCTTCATACCCTCTTCATCTTCTGCCCTCGTCCCTCGGATACGCACGCAAGCCTCCAGCTTGCCTCCATGCCATCCTTTATGTACGCCTCGAAGTCCGTGTCCCTCGGTTCATCGTCCCTACTATCCACGGTCCCTCGGGTGTGCACACAAGCCTCTAGCTTGCCCCCATGCCACCCTTCACCTGAAGACATCAACCAAGTCCATGTGTACCTGTACACCTGCACACTCTTGTACACATATTAGTCCAACAATAAATCCTAACTTAACCATATTGACCAACACACATCAAAATCCCATGATCCTCCAGATCATCTTAGGGTCGATTGCCCCAACAATTTAGATTTCAATTACTCCATTTTCTCGGAGTATCTGGCCTGTCGAAAATTGACAAATGACTTTCCCCTCTACCCTACCCCTCCAGATCCTTTACCGACTCCATTCGAGGGAGTCACCTCTGATCTCATTTACGAGTATTTTTTCGGACACCCCAGGCCGGATGGCCTTGATGAGGTAGCCACTGATTTCCCCACTTTTGCTGCTCTTAGACTCTCATCAGATGATTATATACTTTTCAAGATTATCACAAATTGCCTTCTGTTGATCACCTCAAAACCATTAGCAGAGATCTGTCCTTACCACTATTTGATGCTCTACGGGATGCATCGGCACCTGGACTTTGACATTATTTTGAGTATCTACTGTTCGATCATCTCCTATAGTGGTCCTGGGCGTCGTACGATTTATATGCCTTTTGGTCACATTATTACTGACTAGCTCCAGTCAGTCGGTATTGATGTGTCCAAGGGCAGGACTATGGCGATGGTTCGGCAAGATTACAGACTTGGGAGACGTGCGTTTTCCAAGTCTGGCATCATTGCCAATCCTCAGGGATTAGGTGGAAGGATGGGAGGGCTCTCAAGGAGCTTCCACGGGCACCACATATTCAGGTAGCAACAGCCCCAGCTAGATATCATGGTGCGCCCGCTGCAGCGGAGGACGACGACGAGGCGGAGCCAGATCTCAGATGGCAAATCGCCGAGCTCGAGCAGACGATCGACCACAGATTTCACATGTTGGAGCTCGGACAGCAGGAGTTCTGGTCTGAGATACGTACCGAGATTTCTGGGATGCGTACTGATCAGCGAGAGATGTTTGCCGAGCTGCGTGCTTGGATGGCTGGTCATCAGCCACTGCAGACATTTCTCCGGGGAGCTTCCTGCCTATTGATGACACTGCATTCGATCCGATGCAGTCTGATGACCCCCATGATCCCGCTGATCAGGATTGATTTCTTTGGCTGTATACTATTTCATGACTATGTGTTATGACATTCTGATGGATCTTTTTGTTTTGGTGTCCATTTCTGTCATGATCTATAGTCCATGTTTCCTTTCATATGATGCATTTGAGTATCTTGTCTTGCTGTATTTATTTCATATGCTTTTCATATGCCTTTCACTTATGTCTCTATAATCTTTTTGGTTGTGGGGAGAGACCCTCGTTTAAGGGGGAGTTGTTTAAACTTAATAACTAGTCTACACCCTTTTCGGTGTTTGACAAAGGGGGAGAGGATGGTTAGTTAAGTTTAGGTTTTATAATGAACCTAGCTATTGTAGGGGGAGGACTCTGATTCCCTTGCGATAATGAAATTTGACTTCATTTTACTTCTAATATACATAAACTTAAATCGGGTTGTCAAACAACAAAAAGGGGGAGATTGTTGATGCAGTCTGACCTGATTGTTGTTTTGGTGTTGACACCGTTTAAAGTTTAGTTGAGTAAGATGAGTTCGGGTTAAGTCCTGGTCGGGGACTGGGCACGAATCCCGGTGAGTGGAGCCGGGTACTAGCGAGTGAAGCTAGGTTGGACTAAGCCCCGGTGAGTGAAGCTGGGCATGAAGTCTTGGTCCAGGGGACTGAGCATTGAGTGTACTGGTCGGAGAGGGCTCGGGAGCTCGTTCTCCGGGACCAGACTATGTCGGAGAAGTCTAGGGAGCCTATTCTCTGAACTCAGGGTCGAAATGGTCAGAGCTGGATCGGTCTGTGGTTCGATCAGGGAGTTGGCACTAACTCCTGCGGTTGTGGATCGGTCTGGTGTCCGATCAGGAGTTGGCACAAACTCCCTTGATAATAGATCGGTTTGGTGACCGATCCAGGGAGTCTGATCGGTCTAGTGAACGATTAGAAACAAATCAGAAACATTCTATGGTGTGACTGAACGGTCTGGTGACCGATCAGAATGTGAACAGAAGCTGATCTGAAAGACCCTGATCGGTCAGCTGGACCGATCAATCAGGTCTGGACCGATCAGTCAGGTCTAGACCGATCAGCAGCACCCTGATTGGTCTGGTGACCGATCAGGGCATTTTGGCTTGGAATCCCAGTAGGCTAAGGAGGGATCGGTCTGGTGACCGATCCTTGGTCTTTGATCGGTCAGTGTGACTGATCAGAGCGTCACGGGATCGATCAGGCAGGAGCCTGATCGATCAGTCCTTTCACTGATTGGTCACTTTGATCGATCAGTGTCTGACTGGAAATAATATGAAGGTTTAGGATTGGTCTGGTGACCAATACCTGATTACTGATTGGTCAGTAAGATCTATCAGATCTCTACTGGATCGATCAGAGTTGAGTCTGATCGGTCAGAAGGGTGACTGATCGGTCAGGGTGATCGATCAGTGCCTTAAAACTTTAATTTGAATCGTTGTCAGACTTACTGATCACTTCTAATTTCACTCTGATTTCCGTCTGATACCTGCTAATACATTTTGATTTGCTATGCTAATCCATCTGATGAGTGTTCAGGTGATACAAAGATGACACAAACCAAGGAGGAGGGTCAATGGCGACTTTCACCATGGCAGGTTTGTTTGTTGTCTGTTTGTAGGATTCAACGGCTTCTGGCGGACTAGCGACTGACCTGAGGCTCGGCTGGAGAGGTCTTCAATGGACTGAGCGCTCTGTGGAGGTCAGTGGGTCAGTGGTGACGGAGCTGTGGTTTAGTGGGCGTAGACGCGCCTGGCGACGAGCAGAAGGGAAGCTTAAGAGAAGGCTGGCGAAGCAGAGACAAGATACTTTTGAACAACTTTGTGAGTCAATCAGAAACCAAGTAGACAACGAGAACGAAGAGCAGAGTGAAGGTTTTTACGTTAGGGTTGTGCTGGGTTGTGCTCTATGAAGTTTTCTCTTCTTCGTGCTTTCTGTGCTCGCGCTCTGTAAGCTTCTTCTCAGTCTCTGTGCTTACTCTGATATTTTCTTGAGACTGTTTGTGGTTACTCCACCAAGAATGAGGTTTTGATTATCCGGATTTCCGAGGCTTGATCTGCCGATAATCAAGGGATCGCCCACCTCACGGGCACGCTAAGGAGTAGGGGCAAGTTATCCCCGAACCTTGTAAACCTTCTAAGTTAGCGCTGGTTTGTTCTTTGTCTGTTTCTTTCTGTTCTGTGTTTTTGCTTCCGCTGCTAACCAAAGTACAGAAAGACTCCAAAGAAGCCAGAAGTTTAAGTGGTTGGCTATTCACACCCCCTCTCTAGCCATCCAAGATCCAACAATGATCATTAGGAGCCAAAGTGCAATTTTCAAGAAAACGAGTTTATGATATAATGATTCTAGTAGTGAAAAGATCTACCATTATTTACTTGATAGAGGACAATTAAAAACTAAAATCCTAAATAGAAAATGAATCCCCAAGGAATATTTGACTAACCCAATTCGGAAAAATCTCTATTGGGTGCCAAAGTCAATCCTCAAGGGTTATAGGATTTAGGGTTAGTCAACCATAAACATTAAAATTTAAATTTTTGAAAAATGGTTGACTTGAGACCTTAAGGGGATCACTTAGCCCAAATAACATTCATGATCAAATGTGCTAAGTAGGGATTACCTTTAGTACATTTTATAATGACATGATTTTTGATTTTACATATGCATATAAGATGTTAGGATGATACTCATAATTCACATGTGCTTATGACATTTTGATGGTTATAAAATATATCATTTGAGCAATAATAGACTAACTATGGGGAAAATAAATATTTAATTAATGGACTTGTTGCCTATAGATCATAGTTGGATATTTCAAATGTTTTAAAAATAATTTTGTGTTTTACTTACTATGGTATAGATTTGAAAAATACATGATTTCAAAACTGGAGCTTTAGTATGATACAAAAATTGAAAGTTTTTCAAAATTTTGAGTTTTTGTCACAAATTTAAAAATATTTTGATTTCTAAAATTTAAATTTTTGAAAAATGGTTGACTTGAGACCCTAAGGGGGATCACTTATCCCAAATAACATTCATAATCAAATAGGCTAAGTAGGGATTACCTTTAGTACATTTCATAATGACTTGATTTTTAATTTAACTTATGCATATAGGTTGGTAGGATAATACTCATAATTCACATGTGCTTATGACATTTTGATAGTTATGAAATATATCATTTGAGCAATAATAGACCAACTATGAGGAAAATAAATATTTAATTAATGGACATGTTGCCTATATATTATAGTTGGATATTTCAACTGTTTTGAAAATAATTTTATGTTTTACTTACTGTGGTATAGATTTGAAAAACACATGATTTCGAAACTAGAGCTTTAGTGTGATATAAAAATTGAAAGTTTTTCAAATTTTTAAGTTTGTCAAAAAATCAAAAATATTTTGATTTTTCATGAAAACATATTTTTCCATGTTAGAGGATATCAAAAGAAATATGTTTGTAAAATTTTCATGATTTTTTGAATTTTCTAAAATTTTCGATGTATTTCTGAATTTCGGCTCAAAAGGATGAAATTTGGATTAGATTTGTGTCAGTCGATTGGTGCAGAGGGCCAGCCGACTGATCTGTTGGATCGAGAAACATGATAGAGGGGGGGGGTGAATATCGTGAAAACTTTTCAGATACGGATAAGAGAAAATATGCAGCGGAATTAAAACAAACACACACGGAACACAAGTAGTTTTACTTGGTTCGGAGTCGCGGTCGGCTCCTACTCTAAGGCCCATAGTCCTTGACCGTTTACTGCGAGCAATTCTATATTCGCGTAAAGATTTATAGAATTTGATACAATAGTAGTGCAATAAATAAACGAATACACTTTTCGTTATCGACGCCCGGTGTGGATCATACTTCGGAGCAGAGGGTCGTCATCGGCGCTGGAATGTCGAGATCGGAGTTTGCCAGAGCAGAGTGCTTGAACGAAAAGCTTAGAGGCGTTGGAAAGTTGTATCCTTGAAGCCTAGGGGTCGAGCCCCTTTTATAGTGCTCCTAGGGGCGCCTGATTCGCTAGGGGCGCCTGACACGTGCCTTCAGTTCGGAGAAACCTCATCCGCAGCTCAGTCAGCGCTTCTCCCCTTCGAATCGGCCTCAAAGCTGACTCGGGCGCCCGGGACCTCCCGGGCGCCCAGCTTGACTTGGTCTGCTGGCTTCGTGGCTGATTTTGCTTCGACTCATCTTTCGCTTTGACCTTGGATGCCCGGGACCTCCCGGGCGCCTAGCCCAGTGTTGTTTCGAAGCGATTCTTGCTTAACTGCTTGTTTGGCTTTGATCTTGGGCGCTCTGGACCTCCCGGGCGCCTAGCCCAGCTACCTGCCCCTCTCCTTTGGGGCGTTCTGAGCTACAGAAACACACTCCTTTGGTCCCTGCATCCAAGATTAGTTCCAAAACAAACAAGGCAAGAATATTAGTTCATCTTTACAACCGTAGCTGTCTTGGTTCTGACTTCGGGTCTCCCAAATGGAACCCTAGGTCGAACCGACGCCTACTGTTCCCTTGACGGGGAACGCGTCCTCACCTACTCCTCTTAGGAGAGTTTACCTTTTGCCAACCGGCTCCTCCGGTTGGACTTTTGCCCGATCAACCTGACCAGGTCTTCGTGCCTAGTCCTCGACCAGGACTTCGTGCCCACCTTTCGAGCAGGTCTTCGGTGCCCACCTTCCGAGCAGGTCTTCGGTGCCCAGCCCCTTGTCAGGACTTCGTGCCCACCTTCCGAGCAGGTCTTCGGTGCCCAGCCCCTTGCCAGGACTTAGTGCCCAGTCCACGACCAGGACTTATTGCCCAACCTTATGTCAGGACTTAGTTGCCCAGCCCACGGCCAGGACTTAGTGCCCAACCCTTGGTAAGGTCTTAGGTGCCCAGCCCGCGGCCAGGACTTCTTGCCTAGATTAATTAGGACTTTCCTGCACACTTGAGTAACTGTATTAGATCACAAATAGTACTTAACTTTGAATCCTTTGCCAATATCAAAATAAGGTTCGATATGGATCTTCCTGTTCCTTGGTATGTAGGGTAGTTTCATTGAGTCCAATCGACTGATAACTGTCTCAGTCGATTAGTACTCTGATTTTTTGATTTTGGCCAAATTTTTCAGAAAATCTACTCCCTTTGTTTTTTTACTTTGATGTCTTTGTTTAAATTATTTGATACAATCTTTTTGATGGTGTCAAAGGGAGAGAATTGAAGGGTTTAAATTAGAACATAACTTTATTTTCTCCATGCTTATGAAAAAAATAGAAAATCATGAGATAAAGCATAGGTTAAGGGGGAGCTTGGATATTTTTAATGCTTCATGTTCTATTATGCTTTGTATTTTCAAAATTATTATTTTTATGCCTAACATAAACATATTGTCACACATCAAAAAGTGAAAGATTGTAGGTGCAATTGACCCTAGTTTGATCGGTATGATAATGAGTTTTGATGTGTGTGTCAATATGATTATGTTAGGTTTTCATATTGGTTTGATGTGTGTATTTAAGTCATGCAGGACTTGATGAACCATACATGAGGAACAACGGAGTGAAACCATCCAAGGGATAAGAGTCAAAGGAAGAGGACTTTAAAGGGCAAGCCAAGGAAGTAGCTTCAAAGGAAGGATGACATGGAGACAAGTCACAGACTTATGTGTATCCGATGGACGAGAGCCAAAGCAAGAGAACTTCAAAGGGGCGAGCTGGGGAAGTGGACTTCAAGGCATACATGAAAGATGGACCCCGGAGAGGTTGAGAGTGAGTTTGTAAGCTGGGCAGTTGACTGGCAAGGGAAGCAGTTGACTGACAACGTTGAGAGAAACTCACAGAAAGATCAGTCGACTGGGGTTGGAACTAGTCGACTGGTTGGTTCGAAAACTAGTCATTTGGCTAGCTGTTGGCTAGGCACCAATCGACTGGTCCTAGTGGCAGTCGACTGGTGTCAGGGCTGAGCTGTTTTGTTAACAACACTCTCCTTTATTTAAGAACAAGCTTTGGGGCATGAAGAGGTTACGAATTGTGATTGTAAAACCTTCTTGTTGTGTGCCCAAAGCTTCCAAAGCCTACTCTCTTCCTCAAACTCTAAGTCTCATCTTGTAAAGAGGAAGAAATCATTTTGTAAGGGTTTCTCCACTTTCAAGCTTGATTGAAAAGGAGAAGAGCATAGTGAAGCTTGATTGTGTGGGTGTAGATCCTTGGATTAGTCACCTCAACGAGGTGGAGACCAAGTAAATCAAGGAAGTTAGCATTGTCTTAATTGTTTTTATTTTTATCTATATATTTCTTGTGCTTTGGCTAACATTTTATAGACAAAATTCAAGACAAGCTATTCACCCCCTCTAGCTAGACGCAAAGGTCCCAACAATGCCCACGTACTGCAGTACAACTGACCAAGATGACACTTCCCCATGGAGACCCATTCATACTCTATTTTTGGTCAGGAAGGTCCAACCTAGCCATCCACTCAGGCTGCAGCCCCACTAGGACTGTTTGCTCGAACCGTCCATTTGGATCGTCCAATCGAGTCATCCAATTTGGGTCTTCAACTAATTGAGCCCGCCTCAACTCCTCCGCTAACCCGGGCTTGATCCTTGACCTCCACTTCACATGATCCTCGCATATTTCCTCCGATCGGAGGTCCCCACCATCACCATAACGTCACATGCCTATCATTCAAGTCTAGTCGAAGGAGGGTGTGGACCTGACTGACTTGACCCTAGGGCTTCTGAGCTTTTGGGGATCTCTAGTCGGAGATGCTGTTGTGAACCGCCACTGCTCCTATTTGTTGTCCTTTCTGTTGGATCGAGAAACACGATAGAGGGGGGGGTGAATATCGTGAAAACTTTTTGGATACGGATAAGAGTAAATACGCAGTGGAATTGAAACAAACAAACATGGAACACAAGTAGTTTTACTTGGTTCGGAGTCGCGGTCGACTCCTACTCCAAGGCCCACGGTCCTTGACCGTTTACTGCGAGCAATTCTATAGTCGCGCAAAGATTTACAGATTTAATACAAGAATAGTGCAGTAAGTAAATGAATTACACTTGTCGTTACTGACGCCCTTATGTGGATCGTACATCGGAGCAGAGGGTCGTTGTCGGCGCTGGAATGTCGAGAACGGAGTTTGCCGGAGCAGAGCGCTTGAACGAAAAGCTTGGAGGCGTTGGAAAAAGTGTTATTGAAGCCTTAGGGATCGAGCCCCTTTTATAGTGCTCCTGGGGGCACCTGGGACGTCGGGGGCGCCTGACACGTGCCTTCGGATCCGAGAACCTCTATCCGAAGTTTGGTCAACGCTTATCCCCTTCGAATCGGCTCTGGAGCTGACTGGGGCGCCCGGGACCTCCCGGGCACCCAGCTTGACTGGGTCCGCTGGCTTTGTGGCTAATTTTGTTTCGACTCATCTTTGGCTTTGACCTTGGGCGCCCGGGTCCTCTCGGGCGCCTAGCCTAGTGTTGATTCGAAGCGCTTCTTGCTTTACTGCTATTTGGCTTTGACCTTGGGCACCCGGAACCTCCCGGGCGCCTAGCCCAGGTGCCTGCCCCTCTCCTTTGGGGCGTTCTGAGGTGTAGAAACACATTCTTTTGGCCCTGCATCCAAGGTTAGTTCCACAACAAACAAGGCAAGAATATTAGATCATTTTTTACAGCTGTAGCTGTCTTGGTTCTGACTTCGGGTCTCCCAAATGGAACCCTTGGTCGAACCGACGCCTACTGTTCCCTTGATGGGGAACGCATCCTCACTTACTCCTCTCAGGAGAGTTTACCTTTTGCCAACCGGCTCCTCCGGTTGGACTTTTGCCCAGCAGCCCATCGCTAGGTGCCTAGCAGCCCTTCGCTAGGTGCCTAGCAGCCCTTCGCCAGGTCTTCAATGCCTAGCAGCCCTTCACCAGGTGCCTAGCAGCCCTTCGCCAGGTCTTCAATTCCTAGCAGCCCTTCGCCAGGTGCCTAGCAGCCCTTCGCCAGGTCTTTGATGCCTAGCAGCCCTTTGCCAGGTGCCTAGCAACCCTTCGCCAGGTCTTAGGGTTTCGATGCCTGGCAGCCCTTCGCTAGGTGCCCAGCTGCCCTTTGCCAGGACTTCTTTCTGCACACTCAATGAACACATTAGACCAAAATAACATCTTAACTCTTGAACCCTTTGCCATTATCAAAACTCAGGTTTGACTTAGGTGCTGCCTGCACCAACAATCTCCCCCTTTTTGAGTTATGGCAACCCGGTTCAAAAAGTTAAGTTAAACAAAAAGCAGGTAAGTAAGTAACATAAATTTTATTTCCTCCCTCTGGAAGAAATCTCCCCCTAAGTTTTTCAAAAGTCCGTGGGGTTTTTGAAAAAATTTCTAAGTCTTAACATGAAGTGTTTTTCAAGTTTTCAACACTTAGAAAAATTTTCAAGAAAATACTTTTAAGTTAGAAAAGCATTTTCAAAATATTTTGATTTGGAAAATTTTCAGGGGAATTTGAATTTTATATTTAGAAAATTTTCGACCACCCAAAGATTTGGAATAATTTTTTGAAAGCAAGTGATTTTGAAAGTATAAGCACTTAGAAAATTTTTCTAACAGTTTAAGAAAGCAGTTTTAAGTACTTAAATACTTAGAAAGCATTTTTTAGGTATTTAAAACATTTTTTTTAATTTATGACTTAGAAAAATTTCAGCAAATTTTGTAGAATAAGAGCTTAGAATAATTTTTGAAACAAAAAAAATATTAATTTTCAAAATGAACTTAAGTATTTAAAGAACTTTTCTTTTAGAAAAACAGGAGATAAAAGTTTTTGGAAAAAGATTTAATTTTGGAGAATAAATTTTTTTTTCGAGCCTTTTCTCTCCTTTTCAATCTCTCCCCCTTTGCCATATATCAAAAAAACATAGCAAAAAATTGCATTGAAATTGAGTAAGCAAGATAAAATGCTGTACTGAACCAATTCTAAATTTAAACTGGACCAAATCAATTTGAATTTCTGCTTTCGGGTCCTGTCTAACCCAATTAGCTACTCACTAACTGTTATAAACAGTAGTTTTTGCTAGGGTTAGTCAAGTTAAGTGTTCTGATCAAGTTAGATTTTCTAAGCTTGACACTTAACTTGATTACTGTTGATTGGTATTGAGTGCCCCAATTACTACAGATGCACTGACTTAAAGCATCTTGAATTAAGGCAAAGACCTAAGCATCTCAACCCATTCTAGGTTGTCAATCAAAAACTACCCTAAGGTGCTTGTGAGATCCTGGCTTCTAGATCTATATGTGCATGCAGTTCTAGGGTTAAGGCCTAGGCTAAGTCCATTTTGCGAAAAAGCCTAGTTTTAAAGGGGGTAATTTAAAAAAAAACTAAGTCAGAAAAATCATTTTAAATAACATAATGAAAATAAAGAAATGATTTTGCAGAAAATAAAACAGTTTTTGAAAAACATAATTAGAGTTGTTCTATTCTACCAAGCATAACGCTAACTTAGTAACTGATAAAAAGCAGATAATCAA
Source organism: Boesenbergia rotunda (assembly GCA_024364735.1). Taxonomy (NCBI): domain Eukaryota; kingdom Viridiplantae; phylum Streptophyta; class Magnoliopsida; order Zingiberales; family Zingiberaceae; genus Boesenbergia; species Boesenbergia rotunda. The sequence goes on from JAGFNQ010000531.1 coordinate 113,541, forward strand.
GACAGCAACTAGCAACTAAATAAGTCAACTGGTCAAAGCGAGGACCAACATAGTCAAACACGAGTCAAACATCAGTCAATAGTACAATAAGTCAACTGAGGTCATCTGGGGTCTAAGAGGAGGGGCCCGGAGGAAAGAATGGACCGGGCTGCCAATTTTGGAACCAAGACATCATCTCGTCATGTCGGGCCTGATTTGCCTCATGTTCGGCTCTGAGGGCATCCATGTACTCAGTGTGGTGTGTCTGTCTCGCCTGGCGGTCAACTAGAACAGCTTCCATGTGCTCATTATGATAGGCCTGATTTACATCGTGCTCTGCCTGAATCGCGTTGACTATCTCGATGTAGTGAGCTTCCTCTTCCTATCGAAGGCTATGAATCTCTGTCTCAAGTCGTGTCACTCTCTCGTCTAGCGTCGGCGGTGGTGGCTCATCCATCTTCTCTCGAATCTCGGCAGCGAGATCTGCGACGTTGACCTCCACCTCCTCATCGGAATCGATCTGGACTCCGGCTCGCTGACGTCTCCATGATAAAACCTCGGTGCCCGAGACATCTATGCCAGCTAGGGAGAAGTTTCTATACCCAATCTCATCAAACTCAGTCATCGAGGTCATCTCTCCATCGGTAATGTCGCGACCGTGATGATGAAGAAGAGAGGTAATGATGTGGCAATAAGGGGTGTGTACCCGGCCCTGAGTAGTAACACTGGATGCATGTAGAATGGTGTGAAATATATGAAGTCCAATATCGATATCTAGGTGATGGATCAAGGCATACAGCAGGAAGGTATGAAATAGTCGTATGGTCGCGACGTCCCTAGTGGTCAAGGGAAGAATGCAACAGACTAGAACTCTATAAAGAGCATAATCCTGGACCTGGAGATCTATTGATTGAAACCGACTAACCAAGGGGTTTCGGGCAGTTCTATAGAAGTATGAATGAAGGGTATCTAGTTCAATATGGGAGTAGGGGGGAGCAAAGGGAGGATCTCTAGGAGGGTAACAGCAGAAAGTGGACTGGGAGGCTCGCAGTCCAAGGAATCTGTTAAACAACAAGGGCGTGATCATCAAGGGCATTCCTTGTACAGTGGTGACATAGCTAAGATCATCTTGTCTTATTAAGTTGTTGTAAAATTCTGCACATAGGGTCGTATTTATAGGATGAGTGCAAAAAACAAGTCGATCAAGTTGATAGAAGTTAATGACGTCCATGGTTACTGGACAGGATTGAGTGAAAAACTATCTATTCAAGAAGCTTGTTTTGATGGGTTTATAGGTTGTCCTAGCAAACTTATTCATTAGTTCTAGGGTCGGAAACCTAGGGTCAGGGCTAGGCTAGGGCCCGGGGTTGGGTTGAGTAGTACGGCGTTTTCTAACATAATAAAGAATATGCATTTAGTGAAATAACCAAAAGGAAATAATTAAAAATGCATGAAAAATAGATACAGCGTAGCCATCCGGGGAGGCATGGTTGAAGTGGTGCGTTTGAGGATATAAGAGGGTCGTTCGGACGCCTTAGGAGGAGAAGAGTTAGAGAAGAGGTTCGTTTTTGGTGTGGCAAATGAAGGGGGTTTCGGTGGCTTTATATAGAGCTTGGTCAGGCGCCCGGGAAGGGTCGGGCACCTGAAGTCAGTCGTATGCTGCCAAAGGCAGCTTTTTGGTGTGGATGCTGTCCTTGGGGTGCCCGTGAGAATCCGGGCGCCTGGGGTCAGCTGCTATGTGTGGCAGCTTTTGCTGCCTTTGATTGACTTCAAGGTGTAGGTGCCCGATACGTCACGGGCACCGAGATTAGCTAGGTATTGACTGCATTTTGCTGTCTTGATCGACGAGAAAGGGAAGTGGGGCACCCGAGGGGTCACGGGCGCTTGATTTGACTGTTGTTTGACCATTGACAGGTTTGACTATTTGACCAGGTTTGACTCTAATGACCCAACAACAATCAGGACAATTCAACTCTAAATTCAATGTTTTACTTAACAATATTACAGAAATCACATTAACTTAACTATCTCACCCGGTATCTAGTTATCAGTCACGTTAACTTATGGTTTTTGTGAGACATGTTTTAATGGAAGTACTTAGAAAGACCATGATTAATTTTGAAAAGTTAAATTAATTTTGAAAACAATTAGTTTTGAATTTATTTTGAAAAAAATATTTGAATCTAAGATTAACTGAAAATTTGTGTTAGATTCGAATTTAACAAAGAGTAAATTGAATTTGAATTTCAAAAATTGGCTTCCACGTCTTGGCGAGGCACAAGACCTTCTTTGGTCGTAGTCTTATTGGATCATTAACCCTTTCCTTGACAAAGCCTTTTAGTGAAATTTCATTTTCAAGATTACTTTTTGAGAAATTCTGGTCTAACTAGTTTGGGTCTTGGATCGGTAGCTTCGGCTAGTTCCGCCAAGATGGCTTCCCTAACGTACTATCATCTCACCTCCACCCAATACTATGTTGTTCAAATTTCAGCTAACTGGTTTAGTCCTTAGTATAACCAGTCCTAGGTCTAAGCATGGTAAATTGTAAAAAATAAATAGACAAGCAATCATGCAATTTAAAACAAGAAAAGAAATTCATTTAACTATAAAAATGGTTTTTAAGTTGACTCCCCCTGGACTAAAGCCACGGTAATGATTAGGCAAGATATGAATCTTGTCCTTGGGGATCCAATACTGGATTGGTCCAGCTTGGTTGTTTAGGCAAAGATTGGGTACCCATGCCTGAACTTTGGGTCTAGACTGATTCAGTACAGCATAATATGACCTTTGTATAGCCTTGGTTCGATACCCTAATCGGATCAATTTAGAACAGACTTCTGTTTTCCAAGGATCATGTCAAGACCCTTGGAACCCGAAGTGAAACGTTCTAAAGCTGCTCTAAGGTCCTTGACTTGAGTTTTCAAGAAGGAGTTCTCTTTCTCAAGTTCTTCAACTTAAGTAGAGGTTCCTGTTGGATCGAGAAAAACGATAGAGGGGGGGGTGAATATCGTAAACTGTTTCGGATTAAAAATAAGAGAATACGCAGCGGAAAATTAAAACATAACGCAAAAAACGCAAGCGGTTTTACTTGGTTCGGAGTCGCGGTCGGCTCCTACTCCAAGGCACACGGTCGTTGACCGTTTATTGCGGGCAATTCTATATGAACGCAAATGTTACAAAAGATATTACAGTTGTAGTGCAGTAAATGAAATTGACTTCTTCGTTACCGACGCCCGGTGTGGATCGTACTTTCGAGCAGAGGGTCGTCGTCAGCGCTTGAATCTTGAGATGGAAGGTTTCCGGAGCAGCACGCTTGAGTCGAAGAGCGTAGAAGTGTTAGAAAGTTGTTTATTAAAGTCTTGGGGGTCGAGGGCTATTTATAGCAGTCCTGGGGGCGCCCTCTACGTGGCCTTCGATCCGCAACAATCTCGGTCAGCCCTTATCCCACTCGAGTAGGGCTGAGGTTTGACTGTGGGGGCGCCCGGGACGCTGGGGGCGCCCCGGTTGACTTGGTCTGCTGGCTTCTCGGCCGGTTCACTTCATTGGCTTGAACCCAGGGTGCCCTGGGCACTGGGGGCGCTCGGGACGCTGGGGGCGCTCGGGACACAGGAGCGCCCTGGCCCAGTAAGCCTTTGAAGTGCTTTTTTGTTTACTGTTTTGCCTTGACCTTGGGGGCGCCCGGGACCTCCGGGGTGCCCTACCCAGCTGCTGCCTCTCTCCTTTGAGGCGTTCTGAGCTGCAGAGACTCGTTCCTTTGGTCCTGCATCCAGGGTTAGTTGCAAATACAATAAAACAAGAATATGTTATGATTATACAACCTTAGCTGTCTAGGTTCTGACTTTGAGTCCCCAAAATGGAACCCTAGGTCGAACCGACGCCCACTGTTCCCTCGATGGGGAACGCGTCCTCACCTACTCCTCTCAGGAGAGTTTACCTTTTTGCCAACCGGCTTCTCCGGTTGGACTTTTCCCTAGCAGTCCTTCGCTCGGTGCCTAGTAGTCCTTCGCTAGGTCTTCGGTACCAAGAAGTCCTTCGCCCGGTGCCTAGCAGTCCTTCGCTAGGTCTTTGTATCCTGGCATTCCTTCACTAGGTGACTAGCAGTCCTTTGCTAGGGCTTTGTATCCTGACAGTCCTTCGCCAAGTGCCTAGCAGCCCTTCGCTAGGGCTTTGTATCCTGGCAGTCCTTCGCTAGGTGCCTAGCAGTCCTTCGCTAGGACTTTGATCTGCACACTTAACGAGCATGTTAGATAAACATAACAGCTTAACTTTTGAACCCTTTGCCATTATCAAAACCCAGGTTTGACTTGGGTGCTGCCTACACCAATAATCTCCCCCTTTTTGATTTATGGCAACCCAGTTCAAAAAGTTAAGTTAATCACTAGTTAAGTAGTAAAACTACTTAAGTTTGATTCCCTCCCCCTGGAAGAAATCTCCCCCTGGTTTTTTCAATAGTTTACGGGGTTGAAAGAAAATTTTCTAAGTTCAGATGTTTCAATTTTTATTACTTAGAAAATTTTCAAGAGAACCTTTTTAAGTTGGAAAATGTTTGGAGTTGGAAAATTTTCAAGAGAGTTTGAATCTTTTTTACTTAGAAAATTTTCCTTCCAGCCAGTAAATTTGATTTTCGAAAAAAAATGTGCTTAAGCAAAGCTAATTTTCGAAAAATGAGCTCTTGAGATCAAGTACAGTTAATTTTCGAAAATATTAAACTTTGAAAAGCAGGTAAAGTTAATTTTTGGAAAAATTAAACTTTGAAAAACAAGTAAAGTTAATTTTCGAAAATATTGAACTTCGAAAGACAAGTAAAGTTAATTTTCGAAACAACTTAAGCAAGTAAAGTTAATTTTCGAAAATATTGAACTTTGAATGACAAGAACTTTACTTTTTGAAAGACAGGAGATAGAAGAGGAAAAAAAATTTTAAAATAATTTTAGCCTTTTCTCTCCTTTCCAATCTCTCCCCCTTTGCCATACATCAAAAAACTATAGCAAAACAGAAAATTGCATTGAGATTAAGTAAAGTGTTGTACTGAACCAATTCAAGGTTTAAGTGGACCAAATTTGTTTGATTTTTCCTTTTGGGTCCTGTCTAACCCAGTTAGCTACTTACTAACTGTTATAAACAGTAGCTTTTGCTAGGGTTAGTCAAGTTTAAGTGATCTGTTCATGTTAGATTTTCTAAGCTTGACACTTAACTTGATTATTGTATTTTTGGTATTTAGTGCCCCAATTACTGCAGATGCAATTTAAAGCATCTTGAATTAAGGCAAAGACCTAAGCAACTCAACCCATTCTAGGTTATCAGTCAAAAGTACCCTAAGGTGCTTGTGAGATGCTGGCTTCTAGATCTATAGGTGCATGCAGTTCTAAGGTTAGGGCCTAGGCTAAGTCCATTTACGAAAAAGCCCTAGTTTTGAAGGGGTAGTTTAAAATAAAACTAAGTCGAAAAATTGATTTTAAAATTGTAAAAAGATTTTGAAAATCAAGTAGAGCAGTTTTAAAATTGTTTTAGAAACTGATTTGTAAATTAGGATCAGGTAAGGCCTCCTCTATAGTTTTAGGCTTAATTTTTGAAATCATTGCAATCTGACTAAGGTTTCTATAGGCGGACCTAGTTTTGACTCCTAAAGTTGGATCACCCATAATTTGATCAGTTGGGTGACTGAGTCTGGGTTTCTTAGTTTTTCTAGAACTTGGTTCAGCCACAGGTCCGGTCGGTCGGTTTGGTTTAGTATTGGGTTCAACTACTAGGGTTGCTTCAACAGTTGGTTCAATTGATTCAGTAGTTGGTTCAATAGTTAGTTCATTTATGGGTTCACTCAAAGGTTCAACAGTTTGTTCAGTATCTTCTTGATCAGTATTTGATGAATTTAGATCATATTTTGAATTTATTTCTTCATCAAATATCAGATTTGTTGTTTCTTCAATTTTCTTAGTTTGTTCATTGTAAACCCTGTAGGCTCTGCTCATTGTTGAGTATCCTAAGAAGATGCCTGGGGTTGACTTAGACTAGAATTGACCTAGATAGTCCTTGGTGTTTAGGATATGGACTTTGCACCCAAAGACCCTTAGGTAATGTAGGTTTGGAAGTCTATGGTAGTATAATTCATAGGGTGTTTTATTGTGTCGTTTGTTAATTAGGACCCTATTTTGGATGTAGCAAGCCGTACTAATTGCTTCTGCCCAATATTGATTAGCTAGGTTGAATTCATTGAGCATAGCTCTAGCGGCTTCTTGTAGGGTTCTATTTTTTCGTTCAACAATCCCATTTTGGTGGGGGGTTCTAGGACACGAAAATTCGTGTAAATACCCATTTACCTTACAAAACTCCTCGAATCGTTGATTTTCAAACTCTCCCCCGTGGTCACTCCTAAGTCTTTTGATTTTGGTATCGTTTTGATTTTCAATTAACATACAAAAATCATTGAATAGGTTTAGGGTTTCATCTTTGGTCTTTAGAAACCTAACCCAGGTAAACCTAGAGTAATCATCCACTATTACTAAGCAGTACCAGTTTCCGCTTAGTGACTTGGCTCCATGTGAATCAAATAGGTCAAGGTGCAGGAGCTCAAGTGTGGTTTGAGTTAGATCAGATTGAATTAGTTTGTGATTAGACCTGGTTTGTTTACCTTGATTACATGATTCACATATTAAGTTTTCATGATTTTTAATTTTAGGGATACATTTAATTAGGCCAAGTTGAGTGATTTTTGAAATTATTCTCAAATTTGTGTAACCTAATCTCCTATGCCAGAGGTTTGATTGTTCTAACTGAGTTAACATGCATTTAGGTACTAGAGGTAGCTTTATAGTGTAAACATTATTTTTCCTAGTTCCCTTAAGCATGATTTCTGAGTCTTGCAGGTTTCTAATCAGGCAGTTAGAGTTGGTGAAGGTAACTACATAACCAGTATCGCACAATTGACTTATACTAAGCAAGTTAAATTTAAAATCTTCAACCAAAAGAACCTTCTTAATAACAAAGTTAGATTTAAGTTCAATATTACCTGACCCAATCACCTTGAGTGTAGCATTGTTGCCAAATACTACTGAGCCTAGGTTTTTGAATTTGAGTTTGGTGAATTTCAATTTATCCCCAGTCATGTGTCTGGAGCACCCGCTATCCAACATCCATTGGTCCAAATCTTTATGTTCCTACACATAAAGAGTTTTGTTGATTTGGATCCAATTAGAATCAGGAATAGCCTAAATTGATTTTCACAGCCTAGTCTGTCTCACCCAATCTAGAGTTGTCAAACACGTTTGACTTATGGGTTTTTGTGAGGCAGGTTTTTAATAGATATAATTATTTTGAAAAATTATGATTTATTTTGAAAAAGTTTAATTAACTTTGAAAACAGTTGATTTTGATTTTATTAAAAAATGTTTGAATCTACAATTAACTGAAAATTTGTGTTAGATTCGAATTTGACAAAGAATAATTTGAATTTGAATTTCAAAAATTGGCTTCCAGGTCTTGGCGAGGCACTAGGCCTTCTTTGGCCGTAGCCTTATTGGATCATCAACCCTTTCCTTGACAAAGCCTTTTAATGAAATTTCATTTTCAAAATTATTTTTTGAAAAATTCTGGTCTAACTAGTTTGGGTTTTGGATCGGTAGCTTCGGCTAGTTCCACCAAAAATGGCTTCCCTAACGTACTATCATCTCACCGCCACCCAATACTATGTTGTCCAAATTTCAATTAATTGATTGAGTCCTTATTCTAACCAATCCTAAGTCTAAGCATGGTAAATTGCAAAACAAAAAAACAGGCAATCATGCAATTTTCAAGCAAGAAAAGAATTTTATTTAATTATACAAATTGTTTTTAGTTTGGCTCCCCCTGGACTAAAGTCTCGGTAGTAATTAGGCAAGATGTGAATCTTGTCCTTGGGGATCCAATACTGATTTGATCCAGTTTGTTTGTTCAGGCATAGTTTGGGTATCCATGCCTGAACCTTAGGTCTAGACTGGTTCAGTACATCATAGTAGGATCTTTGTCTAGACTTGGTTCGGTAGCATAACCCAGATCGATTTAGAACCGACTTTTGTTTTCCGAGGATCATGTCAAGACCCTTGGAACCAGACGTGAATCGTTCTAAAGCAGCTCTAAGATCCTTAACTTGAGTTTTCAAGGAAGAGTTCTCTTGTTCAAGTTTTTCAACTTGAGCAGAGGTTCCTTCTTGAACCTTCTCAGTTAAGGATTCAGAGTCTGCTCTCTCTTTCAGGAGTTTTACTTCCTGTCTGAGAGACTCGACTCGGATTTTGGCTTTCGCCAAGTCTCGAGAAAGATAAGAAATTAATTCGCATAATTGGATTCTAGAAAACCCACTTACAGTGATTTCACCATTTTCTGAAAATGTGAGTTTTCCGTCGTCCTGCTCTGATTCTGACTCGGTCTCGAGTTCTTCGGAGGCAGTCAGGGCTAGCAAGTTTGACTGGGGGGCCTCTTCTTCTTCTTCGGAGGACGACTCATCCCAGGTTGCTTGAAGTGCTTTCTTCCTTCTTATCTTCTTTGTCTCCTTTAGATTCGGACACTCCGTCTTGTAGTGACCCTTCTTTTTACATTCATAACAGGTCACGTTTGGTTTGTTCTTGTCGTTTGAAGGATCAGCTGGTTCTTCCTTTCTTCGGCTGGCTTTCCTTCTGTTGATCTGGTTTTTCAGTTCCTTGTAGTAATCCCGGGCTAGCCGAACCAGTTTGGGTCGATATCCGTTGCTGTCTTCTGAGTCTGAGTCTGAGTCAGACTCGGTTTCAGGTTGAGGCTTTTGCTTGACCATTTTTCCTGTTTTTCCTACAAGAAAAGCAATGTCTTTCTCGGCCAGGGTGCAGTTAGTCTGCTCATGTAACTCAAGTTCTGAAAACAGTTCATCTAATTTAATTTTTGAAAGGTCCCTTGAAACCTTGTATGCATCTACCATAGATGCCCACAAGGTGTTTCTCGGGAAAGCGTTAAGAGCGTACCTTATCAGGTCACGGTTTTCTACCTTGTGACCGATTGTGTGTAGTCCGTTCATTAACTCCTGAATTCTGGCGTGGAGCTGGACTGTTGTTTCGTTGTCGTTCATCTTGATCGTGTACAGCTTGTTCAGGAGGAGATCTCTCTTCCTGATTCGAGTATCTAAAGTTCCTTCGTGCAGCTCGATCAGCTTACCCCACAGCTCCTTTGCACTGTTGAATGGTCCTACCCGATTCAACTCTTCCTTGGTCAGGCCGCATTGAAGTGTCTGGGTTGCTTTGGCATCAGCTTCAATTTTTCTTTTCAGAGCGGTATCCCACTCAGCGTAAGACTGTGGCACTCCTTCAACATTCTTTGGAATCTCCAATCCAGACTGGATGATTATCCACATGTCCACCTGAGTTTTCAGGTGGGCCTCCATCCGACTTTTCCAGTAGGAGAAGTCCTCCCCACTAAAAAGTAGTGGTCTGGCTGTGCTGAATCCTTCTTGCATGGCCATTTATCTGAAAATAAGAGTAAAAGGAAAGAAATATCCCAAGACTTGGTCTTGGATTAGTAGTGCGAGAAGTAAAAAAAATATTTATCGAGGGGTGTTGCACCAACCTTGATTAACGATGAAAATTCGAAAACAAATTTAAAAAGAAATCCGAAAAAACTCTCAAATTGATGGTTGCACCAAATTTGAGCATCCCCGCTCTGATACCACTTGTTGGATCGAGAAGAACGATAGAGGGGGGGGGTGAATATCGTAAACCGTTTCGAATTAAAGATAAGAGAATACGTAACAGAAAATTAAAACACAATGCAAAAACGCAAGCGGTTTTACTTTGTTCGGAGTCGCGATCGGCTCCTACTCCAAGACCCATGGACGTTGACTGTTTACTGCGGGCAATTCCATATGAACGCAAATGTTACAAAAGATATTACAATTGTAGTGCAGTAAATGAAATGTAGTGCAGTAAATGAAATCGACTTCTTCGTTACCGACGCCCGGTGTGGATCGTACTTTCGAGCAGAGGGTCGTCGTCAGTGCTTGAATCTTGAGATGGAAGGTTTCCGGAGCAGCGCGCTTGAGTCGAAGAGCATAGAAGTGTTAGAAAGTTGTATATTAAAGCCTTGGGGGTCGAGGGCTATTTATAGCAGTCCTGTTGGTCTTGAAATGTAGCAAAAGGCTGCTGTAGACCATGAGTAGGCTGTGAATTCTGAAATGGGAGTTGTTGGGGCTGATCAAATGGTTGAATAGGCTGATTAAACTGCTGAAAATTAGGCTGGAATGATGATTGAATTTGCTGAGAATTGTAGCCCTGGAAATCTTGGATCTGAGGTTGAAATTGTGGTGGTGAAAACTGAAATTGCGTGGGCTGAAAATTCTGGTTGCAAGGCTGGAAATTCTGGTTACAAGGGTGAAATTGCTGAATTGGTTGCTCAAAATTCTAGAATTGTGGCTGCCCATTCTAAAAATTCTGACTTGGCTGAAAATTTTGCTGAAATTGCTGAACTTGTGGCTGAAAAAACTGATTAGGTTGCTGAAAATTCGAATAGGACTGTTGAAAATCTTGATTTGGTTGCTGATATTGTTGGAATTGTTGACACGGCTGCTGGTAAGTAGATGAGAACATTCTGAACTGGCAGTCCTGTCACAAAATAAACAAGAAAAATGGCAGCACCCGTATACAAAAAATAAAGCACAAGAAAATAGAATCAAACGATATGCCCATAAGCACACAAGCAAAAATCAAACAAATCAACTAGTTGCTTCCCCGGCAACGGCGGCAAAAATTTGATGGACCCAAAAGAGGTGTCACGAAAGTGGGTCTCAAATTTAGATATTTATAAAGCTGGAAACCCTTTTTGCAATCAAAGAATAAAAGCGTAGTAAAGGGGCCACGGGTCGTATTTTTTCCAAGGGCCAGTTCAAGTTGTTCGATTCGTGCTTGAGTTTATGTGTCGTTTGTGAATTTTGGGTTTTCAAACAAAATCTGGGTTTTGGTTTCAATTATAAAGGAAAACACACAAGAAAAGGAAGACACTTAACTAAATGAACTTGACAAAACAATAGCTACTAATAAACTCAACTAATTCTGAATTTCTTAAACTAATGCAAGTAGCTGAATTCGGAAATGAATCTGATAACCAAAGCAATTCAAATGCTAAGAAAATTGAACCAACAAAATAACTGAATTTAGATTGAAACTAAGGCAAGATCAATTCTGTATGGAAAACAATCTCCTGGATAAATAAAACAAAGCCATAATGAAGCAAGAACTGAGTAGTTTGGAATGCAAGAATGTAAACTGAATTCAGAAATAAAATTCAGCAGCTAAAGAGTGTAAACTGAATGGAAAAAAAAATGAAACAAAGCAGCTGAAATGTAGCAACAGAAATCAGAGGACATGAATGCAGAAACAATCTGAATGCAGGAACAAAACTTGGTAACTAAAGGATGCAACCAGTACTGACACGCAAAGGCAGCAACAGGAATTCTGATACTCAACAACTCAGCTGAATGCAGAAATGAAAATGCAGACTTGGAACCCGAATGCAGAATTTCAGTTGCAAGCCAATACAGAACAAGCAACTAACTAAAACTAATGTATAACTACAACTTATCAAAGATTCGAACAAACAAATGCTCTGATACGAAACTGCAGAAGTGATTACTGTAATTTTCAGAAATTAAGCTTACTTGCAGAAATTGGAAACAGTTTGCAAACACTAAAGTTGATACTCTACTAATGAAACTAAATGCAACAATTGAATTCAATAACTAAGTAAATGAGGCAAACTTTCAGGTGAATTCAGCAGATAAACTAAAATTAGCTTGAATAAAAATTCAGGAACTGCAGAAAACAAACTGAAACGCAGGAGAAACTGTTAAGCTGAAACTGGGATCATGAACTGATACGAAGTAATTAAACTATGAAATAAACTGCAATTAGAAGAATTTTGTTCACTAAACAAGCTTCCTAATTATCTGTAGTGACCCCGCCTTCTCTACCTTAGACGGACCGCTACTTGTCTACTTCTTGACTCTAATGCACGACTAAAAATGCGGAACTTTCTTTTTTTTTTGTATTTAATCTATCTAAGAATGAGATTCTAACTTTAATAGTCATGCATGATACCATGGCACATTACTAGCAATTCTAACCATTTAAACTCATCACACAAGGTTCTATAACATTACTAAAGCACTATGGAATATGCATGCAACTTTTCTAAGCATATTTAAAGCAATAAGACTTAATTCGAAACTAACAACATCTTGGCACATGCAATAATATTTCTAGGACTTCATAGAATGTAAATCTTACTTTTCTACCGAATTCACAAGCATTTTAAGCACAATTAGGACTTAGTCCAAAAGGGAATAATAATAAGCTCAAGAATAAGTCTAAAATTCAGTGTATCAACATGCTAAACTACTCATGCCCTTGCTCATCTAGTGCATTCACAAAAGTATGCATGCTAATTGAAATGACATGGAATCTTCATTCTACAAAATTGAGCATGTAAAACTATCCGAAGCATAAATGTTTAATAAACTCCATAACACAATAACTTGGAATTTGGAAACCTTAAACATTGCATTTCAAATAAGCTAAACTGTCTCGTCCCAAGGATCTCTCCAAGGTCAGCCACCACACACACGTCACTCAGCACCGCCTCGTCGCCTTCCTTCAGAATTGCTTGTCTTTACCTTTACCTGCAGTAAGAGGAAATGCAACTAATAAGCATAAAGCTTAGCAAGTACTATCTAGCTCACAAAATCTCGAAATGTGCAGGCATGCTTTTTAAACAATATGAAATCACATGAGATACTTTTATGCTTAAAAGAAACACCAAAACATGTATAACTCAAAACATGCATACTCAAGCATTAATAAGTCTTAACTCACTTTCTCTTGGCTTAACATGAAACTTTAGCAATTCTTTAACTTTAAATCTTTCTTTAACTTTTAGAAAACTTCCTTAAACTTTAGAAAAACTTTGCTAAAGCATATACTTGAAAATAATAACTCACTTGGATCCACTTAAGACGTAAGTACCATCTTATGCGCGTTCCCTAAAAGGTTGGGGTAGCAAGCCGCCAATCCTAATAGAGCAGACCTTGGTCTACCAGGGCCAAGACCTTGGAATTGGACACCTGGATTTCTTTAACGACGCCCTTGGACCCCGGGTACTGGCCTTAGAAAATAAAATAGCTTTTCTTTCTTTTCTTTCTTACTTTTAAATGCCTTGGCATTTTATCGAACACCTTGTGTGCCCAAATCCCTAAGTCTTGACTTTTGGGGATTTCGTAAGGCCTTGGCCTTCTCTTTTCTTTTTCTTTATCTTTCTTTTCTTTTCTTATAGATTTCTTAGACCCTAAACTCACATAGGGTACTCTATCAACTATATATAAGCATATAATGAACTAAGATCACATGCAAAATCTTAAACTAAAAGTAAATATCTCCTTTAAAACTTTTAAGGGAAAATTCTTGCGGAAAACCGCCTCTTACTGCAGGTGAGCAGTACTTACCTCGATATCTTGGACTTACAACCAAGAACGGCGTCGGAGGTTCCGGAGAAACTCGGAGTCTCGGAGATTTCTTCGCGCTCACGCGTTCCTCTCGTCGTGGGGATTCCGAATATCGGAAAATCTCTCGGAGGAGAGCCTTGGCCGGCCACCGGAGGAAAGCCCTAGGCTTGGTGTGGTTTTGCCCAAGAGAGGAGAGAAGAGGAGGAAAGAAAACCTAGGTTCCCTTTTGTTTTCGCCGCCCCTCCCTCGCCCCCTTCTCGCACACAGCCGAAAATTCTCCTCCAAGGGTTTCACGCGACTTAAGCGGGGTTTAAATACCTCTTCATGAAAGAACGTAACTGCTCTATAAAATTATTTCTCTCCACCTTTTGTTGTGCTTGATACCCTAGCCCAGCCGGTCACTCGCCCGCCCTTAAGGGCTTGCTCCTCCTGTGGTCACGGGTTCGAACCCCCTGCTGCCCTTTAAAGTTTTTCCTTTCTTAAAAATACTAAACGGACTCGGAAAATTCATAAAAATATTCTAAAAATTCCTAAAAATATCTAGAATATTTCTAAAACATTTTTAAATATTTCTAAGGACTTTAAGGACTTAAAATGGAAATTTTGGGGCGTTACATTATCTACTTGCAGAATGAAACCTAATTACTGCTGAAACAATTCAGAAAAGAAACTTACAGCAGATACAAAAACAGAACAGAAACTATTTTGCGGAAACTGAAATTACAGCTAAAGAAAACAAGAAACGCGATTAAAACTAAGCCTCGACCATTCCTTGTCTCAAGACCTCCTTGTTCGTCACGCAAAGGCAAGCCAAGAACCCCTTCAACTCGCAAATCAGTGGAAAATTGCTCCAATTTCAGATCTACTCACAGATTCGGACATAGCTGGAAATCCAATCCGATCTCTTTGATACGGCGATGAAGGGCTGCTAGGAAGATTGGTTGATGATCAGAGTGCTCCAGAAACCATCCAGATAGCTCCGATTGAAGAAAACATCACAAAATCGCAATCAATTTGATCAGAAATCAGAAATTGATGAAACCCTCACTCAACCCCTGTTCTGATGCAAATCCGAGATAGAAATTCCATTAAAGGTTCTTCCAAGGATTCAGATCTTGCTCCAAGGTGGTGATCGAGTTGGACACGCCTTCGGATGGAAGAAATCGCCAAAGAACTGAAGAAGAACTGAGAAACTAAGCTATGAACTGTGAAGACGCGACATCAGATCTGAACAGGGGAATTGGTTTAAGTAGTTGAACAGTGAACGACTGAGATTAATCCTGCTTCATCCAACGGTTGATCCTTGTCCAATTTGACTCAAATTTTCCAGATCTTGATCAGAGGTCAGGATCATCCTCGGGGTAGCTCGGATCTGCCAGATCTCCAATAGATGGTTCAGATCACCTTGATCTTTGAATGGATGGTCTAGATCCCTCTGATCGTGATCCAACGGGCAGATGATCTCCGATTGAGCTGAAACCTTCAGATCTTGATCTGATCGCTAGATTAGCCTTAAACCCAACTCAGATTGATCAGAAGTTCTCAAATGGTTTAGATCTAACCATCTTTGCATCGGACGGTCCAAATTAGTTGACGCTTGATTCCTTTGATCTGATCCACTTTTGACTCAACCTTGACCCATCTTGACCTAGGTCCCTGATCATTTGAAACCTACAAAAGTAGATCAAAAATTTAGTGACAAAACAACTCAAATAAATCAATATTTGCAATTAGGTCCAAAAAGAGTATAAATCCTAAAACCTAGGGTAAATCCACAATTACACAAGTAAAATATGGGTCAAACACGGATTTAAGCATATAAAATGATCAATAAAATGACACTTATCAACTCCCCCATACTTAAGCTTGAGCGTCTCGCGAAAAGTACTAAATATGTATCCCCTAGATTTTCTTAAGCATAATTAGAAGCAATTGAAAAGAAATTACCTAGGGTTGTTAATTCTCAAAAATCTAAGCTCTATGGATTAATATCTTGTCCTTAAATCAACAACTTAGCAATTTCAACCTTCATGATTCATTGAGATGAATTTTACTCTCTAACCTTTCAAAGGAAGTTTTTGGTGGCTCTCTTCCTAAGTTCTAAGTACATGATGAAAATAGAGCTCACTCATACACACATACTTTTTGCACTACCATAGGCTTGCTTATTATCTACTCTCCACCATTATTCATGATTAGAATCAATCATCTATAAAAGTTTATTCAAAAGTGAAAGACATATGAAATGGTAGAAATGAAATAAAAGACATGAAAATAGCAAATTTGATGGAATGGAAGACTTGGATGCTCAAGGATATTTTTGATGCATTTTGCCCTCCTTTCAGTCCATATAATGAAGTCAAAGTGGGATGGAGTGAGTCTTTGCAATGCCCTTCCAAAATTTGATGAAAAGAATTCATGAATTCCTTTGTGCCAATTCACTCTTGTGTGCCAATCTTGTTTCCTCTTTTCTTTTCTGATTTTTTTTCCTTTTCTTTCTCTCTAGTAAATTCAGAATATAATGGTGGAATAGATCTTCAATTTGGATAAGATCAACTTCACTGATTTCATGGTGCCAAGTTTTCAATTGTGTGCCAACTTGTCTCTTTGTTTTTTCCAAACTGTTTTTTTTTTCTGTTTTTTTTACCAGCTGCTAACTCACTGATTTTTCTGCAGCTTCTCCTTGTTTTATTCATGATGTGGTCGACTTTCCTGAATCCAGTAGCATCAGTTAATACTTGCAATCAAATGATACAAAACCCAATTTTCAGCCTCTTCTTGATACCAAACTGACTTATGGCAAATTAACTTCTGATTTTTCTCTTTTCCAACTGCATTTCCAGCTCACATTCTTGACCTTGCACTCCCTTGATTACTCAGAACAATTAGCCTCAAATAATAGTGGGAAGTTCACATGCTTCACTTGAGAATTTCAGCTCAATAAATTCAAGTTACATCCATGGCACACTCAATTTCAAGTTGATACAAACTGTTTTGTTTTTGTTTTTTTTTCTTCTTCAAATTCCAGCAACCCCTGCACTGATTTTAGAAATATATAGCTTCAATTCAGCTCCTAGAAGAGTGGCCGAAACAATTTCATAGCATTCTTTTCACTTTGGCACAAAATTTCTGATTTTTCCTTTGCACAGATTTTTTTTTCCTTCACTTGTTTCCACTTTGGTTCCTCAATTCTGCATAGATTTTCTGCTACAATTCAAGCTTACAACTTCAATCCAAACTTTAGCAATGTTTTGCCAATTTAAGCTTCCATAATTCCTACTTCCCAATTTTTAATCCAAACCATTTGTGCTACAAACATCCATTGACTTCAAAATTTTTCATGGCACAGTTTTTTTTTCTATTTTTTTTTCCGTCCCATTGCAGATTTTAAGATCCACTTCACCTCCAATTCAAATTGAATTCCCACTTATTCTTGATACCAAGCTCCACTCAAATGACACATGAATTTTTTTTTTTTAAATGAAGTGCTTCCTTGATGAAAATACATTCCAAAACACTAATCACTCCCCCACACTTAATCCTTTGTCCGTCTCGGGCAAAATAACATCAAAGAACATCCCCAAACAACAAATCTCTAGAAAGTATGGTTAAGAGTAGAAGATAAGGAAAGAAAAATAGAAAGATCATGATTAGTGTCAAGAATTGATATGAAAGGTAAACAAATTTATTAGCCTCTATAGATGTGATCCAATCATTGAAATATGGTTTTGAAAGAACCTAACCAAGTTCTAGAGTACAATCACATGTATGTGTCACAAAAATAAGGCTAATCCTCACTAGGTAAAAATAATTCATCTCAAGTCCTCAATCAAGAATCCATGGCCAAGTAGTACTCAAGCATCCAAGATTTCATCCATGAGTTCAAATCTAAAGTTTTAACAACCATATTTAATTTGTTTTCAAAAGACTCTAAAATGTTATCAAGACAACCTAAAGGGATACATTTATTCCTACTCATGAAGAAAATGTGCCAAAAGACATAAAATGGTATTTACAATGTCTCCTATTTATTCATTCTACTTTATTCACGCATTTATTAGCAAGAACTCAATTAAAAGAAAATTCTACTTCTAAAGAACATAAGAATGAAACATGCAATGAAAGAAAATGCAAGAAGGAACAAACTCCCCTTTATTTCTGGCGGTCGGAGTCTATCTAGAAATAATCTCCATCGTGGTAGTGGAGGAGTAGGGGTAGCTGAAAAAATTTCCTTCATTTGCTCAATTTATTTTGCATTCCTCCCCCACACTTAGACTTTGCAATAAACTGTTCAGGTGGCCGAAGATGATTTAAGTACAATAGCCACTTCAGAGGTGGAGTATTATAAGTCAAAGCAAGATCATCTCCTCCCTCTTTATTCTTTTTGGAAAATCTTCCAGGAGGTCGGAGACTGTTTAGGTGGAGCACCCATTCCAGAAGTCGTCTGGACCCTGCAAAACCATGTAAGACCTCCCTCAAGCGTGCAGGGTAAGAAAGAAGGGCAATATCATCAATCTTTACATAAAATGTATCCAAAAATGCATCATATCCAATAAAATCAATTTTGGGTACCTCAGTAAATTTTTCACAAGCAGTTTCTACATAAGATATATCAAGAAAAGTTTCACAGTCAATAAAATCAATCTCTGGTACCTCCATAAGTTTTTCACACTCAATTTTAGCATAAGATATAGCAAGAGATTCTTCACAATAAACAACTTCAATTTCAAGTTCTTCTAAAAATTTTTCACAATCAAAATCCATCAAAGGTATATCAAGAAATGTTTCACAGCCAATCAAATCAATCTCAGGTACTTCCAGAAGTTTTTCACATTCAATTTCGGCATAAGAAATAACAAGAGATTCTTCACAATAAACAACTTCAATTTCAGGCTCTTCTAAAAATTTCTCACAATCAATTTTTGCATAATCTGTCTCAAGAATATCATAGCAATGAATAAGATCAAGTCTGGGTGCCTCTAAAGAATTTTCATAATTATTTTTCACAAATGATGTATCAAGACATTCATCATAACAAACAATATCAATTATAGGTGTCTCTAAAATTTGTTCGCAACCCATATCTACAAGAGATGTATCAAATAATGCATTACAACCAATTAAATCAATTTTTGGTACCTCTATTGGATTTACACAAGCAATTTCTACACAAGGTATATCAATAAATTCATTATAACCAATAAAGTCAGCACTAGGTACCTCGCTGAATTTTTCTGAACAAAGAGGAGAAATACTTACCTGAGCGTGCTGAAGAATACCTGGAGGTTCTACAAGAGTAGATGTATCCATGGCCTCCTCCTGGTCAAGTACATGCTCCTCTTCAGCCTCAAGCTCTGGTGGACACTCAACTAGAATATGTGATCCTTGGGTTCTTGCTTCCACCATGCAAGTCCCTACACTTTCTGGCCTAACCTCTGAATCAGTCAATGATGGTGGTCCTTGGGGCTCTGTGCAATCCCCTATACCTGTAGAATCATCTTCTATGCATGCTCCTTCTGTAATATCTGCAACCACAATATCAGAAAAATTAGGACCATCAATAACACTACCATCACAAAATAAAAGTCTAGAATGGTCCTGTGGAGCTTCAGTTTCTTCTTCTGGAGCTGAAAAATTTGGAAATGAATTTTGAATAAGAATCTCCGGAGGGATGCATGCTGTAGGTGCCCTGATTTTAATAATTTCTTCTGCTTCTTCCACCAAATTTGCAAGATCACTTGAAGAAGTACTTTGCCATGCACTAGGGACACCTTGAATATTTGGAGTGTTTAAACTTGACATAGCCATTTCATTCCCTAAAGTTAAATCACCATCATACCCCTCAGAATTAAAAGTTGCTTGAGAAGATAATTGTTCTGATCTTTGGTCTTTTATCTGATTCCATTGATCAACCAATTTTCCAAAGCGTCCTGCGATGTCTTGAAGCCTGGTGTAGATCTCCTGTTGGTCTTGAAATGTAGCAAAAGGCTGCTGTAGACCATGAGTAGGCTGTGAATTCTGAAATGGGAGTTGTTGGGGCTGATCAAATGGTTGAATAAGCTGATTAAATTGCTGAAAATTAGGCTGGAATGATGATTGAATTTGCTGAGAATTGTAGCCCTGGAAATCTTGGATCTGAGGTTGAAATTGTGGTGGTGAAAACTGAAATTGAGTGGGCTGAAAATTCTGGTTGCAAGGCTGGAAATTTTGGTTATAAGGGTGAAATTGCTGAATTAGTTGCTCAAAATTCTGGAATTGTGGCTGCCCATTCTGAAAATTCTGACTTGGCTAAAAATTTTGCTGAAATTGCTGAACTTGTGGCTGAAAAAACTGATTAGGTTGCTGAAAATTCGAATAGGGCTGTTGAAAATCTTGATTTGGTTGCTGATATTGTTGGAATTGTTGACACGGCTGCTGGTAAGTAGATGAGAACATTCTGAACTGGCAGTCCTGTCACAAAACAAACAAGAAAAATGGCAGCACCCGTATACAAAAAATAAAGCATAAGAAAATAGAATCAAACAATATGCCCATAAGCACACAAGCAAAAATCAAACAAATCAACTAGTTGCTTCCCCGGCAACGGCGGCAAAAATTTGATGGACCCAAAAGAGGTGTCACGAAAGTGGGTCTCAAATTTAGATATTTATAAAGCTGGAAACCCTTTTTGCAATCAAAGAATAAAAGCGTAGTAAAGGGGCCACAGGTCGTATTTTTTCCAAGGGCTAGTTCAAGTTGTTCGATTCGTGCTTGAGTTTATGTGTCGTTTGTGAATTTTGGGTTTTCAAACAAAATCTAGGTTTTGGTTTCAATTATAAAGGAAAACACACAAGAAAAGGAAGACACTTAACTAAATGAACTTGACAAAACAATAGCTACTAATAAACTCAACTAATTCTGAATTTCTTAAACTAATGCAAGTAGCTGAATTCGGAAATGAATCTGATAACCAAAGCAATTCAAACGCTAAGAAAATTGAACCAACAAAATAACTGAATTTGGATTGAAACTAAGCAAGATCAATTCTGTATGGAAAACAATCTCCTGGATAAATGAAACAAAGCCATCAAGTAAGCCTTTGAAGTGCTTTTTTTTACTGCTTTGCCTTGACCTTGGGGGCGCCCTACCCAGCTGCTGCCTCTCTCCTTTGAGGCGTTCTGAGCTGCAGAGACTCGTTCCTTTGGTCCTGCATCCAGAGTTAGTTGCAAATACAATAAAATAAGAATATGTTATGATTATACAGCCTTAGCTGTCTTGGTTATGACTTTGAGTCCCCAAAATGGAACCCTAGGTCGAACCGACGCCTACTGTTCCCTCGACGGGGAACGCGTCCTCACCTACTCCTCTCAGGAGAGTTTACCTTTTTGCCAACCGGCTTCTCCGGTTGGACTTTTTCCTAGCAGTCCTTCGCTAGGGCTTAGGTACCGAGCCATCCTTCACCCGGTGCCTAGCAGTCCTTCGCTAGGTCTTCGGTACCAAGCAGTCCTTCGCCCGGTGCCTAGCAGTCCTTCGCTAGGTCTTCGGTACCAAGCAGTCCTTCGCCCGGTGCCTAGCAGTCCTTCGCTAGGTCTTTGTATCCTGGCATTCCTTCGCCAGGTGCCTAGCAGTCCTTCGCTAGGGCTTTGTATCCTGGCAGTCTTTCGCCAGGTGCCTAGCAGCCCTTCGCTAGGGCTTTGTATCCTGGTAGTCCTTCGCCCGGTGCCTAGCAGTCCTTCCCTAGGACTTTGATCTGCACACTTAAAGAGCATGTTAGATAAACATAACAGCTTAACTTTTGAACCCTTTGCCATTATCAAAACACAAGTTTGACTTGGGTGCTGCCTGCACCAACAGTTCCTTCTTGAACCTTCTCAGTTAAGGATCTGGAGTCAGCTCCCTCTTTCAGGAGTTTTACTTCCTGTCGGAGGGATTCGACTCAGATTTTGGCTTTCGCCAAGTCGCGAGATAGATAAGCAATTAACTCTGATAATTGAACTCTAGAAAATCCACTTACAGTGATTTTGCCGTCTTCTGAAAATGTGAGCTTTCCGTCGTCCGGCTCCGATTCTGATCCAGTCTCGATTTCTTCCGAAGCAGTCAGGGCGAGTAGGTTCGATTGTGGGGCCTCTTCTTCTTCTTCCGAGGAAGACTCGTCCCATGTTGCTTGAAGGGCCTTCTTCCTTCTTGTCTTCTTTGTCTCCTTCAGATTGGGGTATTCCGTCTTGTAGTGACCCTTCTTTTTGTATTCGTAGCAGGTCACATTTGATTTGGTCTTTTCATTTGAAGGTTCAGCTGGCTCTTCCTTTCTTCAGCTGGCTTTCCTTCTGTTGGTCTGATTTTTCAGCTCCTTGTAGTAGTCCCGAGCTAGCCGAACCAGCTTGGGTCGATCTCCTTCGCTGACTTCTCAGTCTGAGTCAGACTTGGGTGCTGGTTGAGGCTTCTTCTTGGTCGTCTTTCCAGTTTTACCTACAACAAAAGCAATGCCTTTCTCGGCCAAGGTGCAGTTAGTCTGCTCATGTAATTCAAGTTCAGAAAACAACTCATCTAATTTGATTTTAGAGAGATCCCTTGAAACTTTGTACGCATCTACCATATATGCCCACAAAGTATTTCTCGGGAAAGCGTTAAGGGTATACGTGATTAGGTCACGATTTTCTACCTTGTGACCGATTGTGTGTAGACCGTTCATCAACTCCTAGATTCTGGCGTGGAGCTGGGCTGCTGACTCGCCGTCGTTCATTTTGATAGTGTAGAGTTTGTTTAGCAGTAGGTCTCTCTTGCTGATTCGGGTGTCGGAGGTTCCTTTGTGCAATTCAATTAACTTACCCCAAAGTTCTTTTGAACTGTTGAATAGTCCTGCCCGGTTCAGCTCTTCCTTGGTTAGACCACATTGAAGTGTCTGGGTAGCTTTAGCATCAGCCTCGATCTTCCTTTTCAGCGAGGCGTCCCATTCGGTGTAAGATTGTGGCACTCCTTCAGCATTTTTCGGGATTTCCAGTCCAGATTGGATTATAATCCACATGTCCACCTGAGTTTTCAGGTGGACTTCCATCCGACTCTTCCAGTAGGAGAAGTCCTCCCCACTGAAGAGTGGTGGTCTGGCTGTACTGAAACCCTCTTGCATGGCCATTTAGAAATTCTGAAATAATAGCAAAAAAAAACAAAACTGTCCCAAGACTTGGTCTTCGATTAGCAGTGCGGGAAGAGGATATTTAAACGAAATTATCGAGTGGTGTTGCACCAACCTCGATTAATGATAAAAGTTCGATCGAAAAATAATTTTAAAAAAAATCGTAAAAATCCAAAAAATTCCCAAATTGGTGGTTGCACCAATTTGAGCTACCCCGCTCTGATACCACTTGTTGGATAGAGAAACACGATAGAGGGGGGGTGAATATCGTGAAAACTTTTCGGATACAGATAAGAGTAAATACGCAGCGGAATTGAAACAAACAAACACGAAACACAAGTAGTTTTACTTGGTTCGGAGTCACGGTCGGCTCCTACTCCAAGGCCCACGGTCCTTGACCGTTTACTGCGGGAAATTCTATAGTCGCGCAAAGATTTACAGATTTAATACAAGAATAGTGCAGTAAGTAAATGAATTACACTTTTCGTTACCGACGCCTTGATGTGGATTGTACTTCGGAGCAGACGGTCGTCGTCGGCGCTGGAATGTCAAGAACTGAGTTTGCCGGAGCAAAGCGCTTGAACGAAAAGCTTGGAGGCGTTGGAAAATGTTAAATCCGACAATTTTGATGCGATCCATAAAATTTTTCGGAAGAAGGTTTGGGGTTATCGAGACCCAAATTGAAATTAGTGGATTAAACCGCCTTGAAATTTAAGTTTTTAAGGGCTAAAGTGTGATTAAGCCTAAACTTAAGGGTGCGGATGGAATTTGCTAAACATGAAGGGGGTATTTGAAAAAAGGCCTCGAATAAGAGCCGGTTACGGCTCTTTTCCGCCGTAGTTCTCTCCTTCCTCTCCCAATCGAGTGCCGACGCCATCCCCTTCCTCTTCTCCCGATGTGGCGAACCCTAGTCGCAGCCGACGCCTATTAACAGGAGGCACTCTGTCGATGCCCTAGGATCCCGTCGACAGTGGTGAGAGGTCGGTTTTCCTTATGTTTGCGTCCTTTCATCTCAATCGCCGCAAGTGATCGTCACTCATCTCTCTGACCTAATCACCCTTCATGGCTGCTAATCCGAAGCTTCAATTGGCAAGGACAGATCCGGGGTTTAATGCGAGTCATTGGAGACGAGGGAATCCCGGTGGCGTTTTCGTCTTGCACCTCTGAGCTCGTTGGATCAGGGCAAGAATCGTCCCTGCCGGCGCATCAGGTAATGTGTTCTTGGGTTACTATCTGGTCTCGTTCTTGGATGAATTAAGAATTGAAATTGTGCTTTGGTGGTATATGCTTGGATTTTGATCTTGTTTTTTTTTCTTACCGTGAGCTCACTGTTGGATTGATTTCTGATTTGGCTGTGCTAAGTGTTGGTTCTATTTTGGAGATTGAATCCAGGTTATGTTAGCTCTGTTTTGCTGATTTGTGGAGAGCGAATGGAGTCATGTAAGGATTTTATTTTGAAGATATCATTGGTTGTCAGGGTGATGTTCAGTGATAGGTTTGGATCCTATTGACATTTGGTTTTGGGAATCACAACATCATTTTTAGATTTGGAATTGGAAGTGGCTTGAGGTTAAATGTTAGTTTTATTTTAGTATCTGTTTATGTAAGGGCCTGACTCTGTGCCATACATTGTTTTGGAGCTTGCAGTGATCGACCACATCTTAGGTAAATGTTTCCTCTAGCCACTATGACTTGGTTATGGAGTTGTTAAGGAACTGTGTGTTGAGATGATGCTCTATGCACTAGGTATTTAATATAAGTAATTATGCTCTTGTTTTGGAATTTAAGGTGGCAGTTTGTGAGGAGTTGATATTGTGAGATCCTAGTGGTATTCGTTTATTTTGGGATAACTACTGATTCAACTATGTTTTGAGAGCTTAGATTCATAACTCGGTTTGGATGAGTTTGGATTTTGTTTGAAGGTTGTTCTTTTGATCTTGGTGTTGGATTGTGCCATGTCGACCTGGCTATAGGTTATCATCCTAGGAACGAATCCTTGGTCTTGGATTAGTGTTTAGGCGAATGATTATGATGATTAGGATTATCACTCATATGGATTAGTAACTGGTTAGCTAGTTATTTCTATGTAAATAACTATTTAATATGTCCTTTGATACAGGGCATTGATTTGGACTTTTGGTTGCGGAGTATTGGACGGGAGGTTCTCTGTTGATACGGACTACTTCTACTTGGAGGCGGTACCTTATGACTTATCTTTTTTGATATTGTCATGTTGTTATGCATAAACTGTTATAGATAGCAGTAAGTTTATACGCTATCCTTGTTTAGTATGCTTATTCTAGATACCTGTTGTTATCCCTGAGTTATTATGCTGTTAGTTCCATACAGTCTCAAGTATTGCCATATCTATATGTATGCTTAGATATCGTGATGTATCTCTTGCATTTGAGATTGAGGGATCATTATTTTCCGGCTAGTATACCTTGTAGGTTACTTGTATTCCCTGTTATAGGATTCAGACTGAGACTTAGTATACTGAGGACTTGGTGAGGGATGTATGTGTTGGATCCGGGTGCATGTTGACATGGATGCAGGTTCGTAATTTTAAAATTTAATTACGTGCAGCGGAAGATTTAGCATAAATAATTTCTCAAATTATTTAACCGTACATCTAAGCATGCAACCTTGTATTATGTAGACATGATCATATATTAAATTTTGCAGAAAGTAAACTAATTTACTTAATACCTCGCGTAACTCGAAGGAAGGGACGAGATCCAACAGTAGCGTCCCTTGGAAGCTCCGCCTCTATTCGCGTCCACGCCGAGTTTTCATCGGGATGACTTCGCAAAGCCATGAGTTTCGTGCCGACAAGAACTACTAGATTCTCCAAAGGCACGACAAGAATACCAAGAGAGAGATGGAAAGACTAACCACCAAACGAAGAACAGAATCAAGATTCCGGGAGGAAGGAAGGAGTTGCGCCCGCTTCTTCTTCTTCTTCGGCAGCTTCCTAGTGGTGGAAGCTCACGGCAACAAAAGGGAGGGCTTCTAGGGCCGGCGGCACTAGAAGAGGGAGAGGGAGAGAAGGAGAGAGAGAGAGGGCTTATTTCTAGATCTCTTGGATTAAGAATCAAGCCTTGCCTTGGTTCCTTTATATAGTAGCCTCTCTACCGCCAAGTCTCCTTTTTATGGAATAAATTTTCATAAGAAATTTATCATATAAATTTTTCTATGAATTATTCCATCATGCCAAGTTTTTATCATAATTTAATTTACAATAAAAACAACCATGACTCCCTTTTCTTATGGAAAGAAATTTCTTTATATAAACTTCTTTATATAAATTTCTTTATATAAATTTCTTTAGATAAATTTCTTTATCATGGTAAATCAATCTATTATTGATTTTATAAAATAAAATAAACCAATCCATGGTTCATTTTAATTTCCATGAAAAATAAATCCGTTTATATAAATTTCTTTATATAAATTTCTTTATCCATAATTTTATAAAACAAACCGCGCTCGGTTTATTTTATAATTTGAACCAAACAATTTGGTTCTCCCCTTTTAATGTGGCTGGCCAAACAAAGAGAGTGGGAACCGTCTTTGACCGGCCAAACCCAAGCCATGACCTCACGAATTAAACTCATTTAATTCGATCAATAAGTCTTCAAAAGACTTAACCATTTTATGCTTCCGATGCGTCTCTGAAAATTCAGATTCGACTTATCTCTCTTGATCGGAAAATCCAATTTTCAACTCGTTTTAAATCTCTCGGATTACACGTAGTGCGTGTGACTAAATAGGCTTTCGATTTATGTTGGTCATCTATAATTCATCAATTATAGAACGATCATGAGTGGCACCTAGTAGTACATCATGATCCCTAATTAATCGAAAGATCAACGGTTGACCTCAGAAATTATTCTGAAACCCTTCAGCAGCTCTAATGAAACGTGCCTCATTCCCTTCACCATCTTATACCCACTTGGTTCAGGACATGGTCTATGTGTGTCAGTCCCCACTAGGCTGACTACGTCACACCTAGCCCAAGTAATGTCTTTCTCGTCCAACGGATTCTAATTACTCTCATGTCTTTAAGAGATTCATACTCTGAACATGTCATGCTCTGGCCAGAGGCTTCAAGTAACAATCCGACGATAGGCCTTGGGTATACATCTCCTCTCAAGGAGTGGTGAATCCTTTGTAGGTTGTTCAAACATCATCGGACACTTCGGCTTATACCCAACCATCCTGGGTCCACACCTCCTTGGAGATGCTTGCTTAAGATGTCAAAGTATAAGTCTCCATGAACAAGATGACTTGAACACCGCAAGTTAAAGGAACATCACACTTATGCTGCAGTAAGAACTTCACTGACATGTCTATATATAGACTACTATATGAAGTTTTACAGTCAGTCACTCCAATGAACTAGTTCCCTTAACTAGCATTCATGTTTATCTCCGGACATCCCAATGTCACCAGCCAGTGAGAATCAGCTGATTAGAGAATAACCCATGCTAGTCTCAACAGAATTGATAGTGTCCGTATCTATCAATTCATCGACTAGGGACAATTTCAATACTTCACAATTGCACATGTAGAGATAATCACTAGTTGTGAATTCATCACAAATTCTCTCATGCTGTGAATTGTATTGCGGACATTCAGTAAATGAGTTTAAGATCTTAATCAAATACACGAACATGTATACTCAAATAGTGAATATTCATTTATTAAAGTAAATGATTACAATCATAATACGATTGCCTTAGGACACTTCTCTCATATTACTAACAAACTCCCACTTGGCCTAATGCCAATCGCTACAGTATCCAATACCACATGCTCTAACATGACCCTCAAACTTGCTTTGAGGCAAGGCCTTAATTAATGGATCCGCTAAATTCCTTTCAGTGGGAATTTTCTCAATTTGTATATAATTCCTACTTATAATCTCTCTGATCAGATGATAGCGGCGAAGCACATGTTTGGATCGCTGATGAGACCTTGGTTCCTTTGCTTGTGCAATAGCTCTATTGTTGTCGCAGTAAACCGGTATTCCTTCATCAATGGTTGGAACCACACCAAGTTTTGAGACAAACTTCTTGATCCAGACTGCTTCTTTTGCTGCTTCCGAAGCTGCAATGTATTCCGCTTCCGTGGTAGAATCCGCTACAGTGTCTTGCTTGGAACTCTTCCAACTTATTGTGCCTTCATTCAAAGTAAATACGTATCCAGACTGAGATTTGGAGTCATCCTTATCTGTCTGGAAACTGGCATCTGTATACCCACGTATTATCATATCTCCTTCTCCATATATTAGGAACACATCCTTAGTTCTTCTTAAGTACTTAAGGATTGTCTTGACAGCCGCCCAATGATCCATTCCTGGATCAGACTGGTATCTGCTCGTGACGCTCAGAGCATACGATACATCGGGCCTAGTACATAACATAGCATACATGACAGATCCTATCGCGGATGCATAAGGAATCTTATTCGTGCAAATCCTCTCGTCTTCTGTGCACGGACACATAGACTTTGAAAGGTTGATCCTATGCCTGATGGGAAGGTAACCTTTCTTGGATTCCGACATGCTAAACCTTTTTAGCACTCGGTCTATATATGTAGATTGTGAAAGACCAAGTAACAGTTTTGATCTATCTATATAGATTCTAATCCCAAGGATATAGGTTGCTTCTCCCAGGTCTTTCATGGAGAATGTTTTGGACAACCAAATTTTAACCGACTGTAAGACTGATATATCGTTTCCTATAAGTAATATGTCATCGACATATAATACTAGGAATACGACTGCACTCCCACTAACCTTCTTGTATACACAAGGTTCGTCAGGATTTTGTGAGAAATCAAACTCTTTGATTGTCTCATCAAAACGGATGTTCCAGCTCCTAGATGCTTGCTTCAGTCCATATATGGATCGTCGAAGCTTGCATATTTTGGTTTTATCAACCGATGTGAAACCTTCAGGTTGTATCATGTATACATCCTCAAGCAGGTTTCCATTAAGGAAAGTTGTTTTCACATCCATTTGCCATATCTCATAATCATAATGAGCTGCTATGGCCAGGAGCATCCGAATGGATTTAAGCATAGCTACTGGCGAATAGGTTTCGTCATAATCAATTCCTTGTTTCTGACGATATCCTTTTGCCACTAATCTAGCCTTAAAAGTAACAACATTACCTTCCATGTCAGTTTTCTTCTTGAAAACCCACTTGCACCCTATGGGCTTAATCCCTTCAGGTGGGTTAACCAAGTCTCATACTTGATTTTCGTACATGGAATCCATTTCCGACTTCATGGCTTCAAGCCATTTGTCCCTTTCTGAACTTTTCAGAACATCTTCATAACTGATAGGTTCGTCATTGCTAATGAGTAACACGTCGTTCGATTCACTTATGAGAAATCCGTATCTCTCTGGAATATTGTGTGTCCTATCAGACCTACGAAGAGGTGGTGTTGTTTTAGGTTCAACTGATAGCTCATCATCATGAGTTCTCGGTTGTGGGTCTAGACTAGGTGTCTCTGTAATGTCTATTAGAGTTTCTTGAACTTCATCAAGTTCAATGCCACTCCCACTGTTTTCTTGTAAAAGAAATTCTTTTTCTAGAAACACAGCATGCCTTGAAACAAACACCTTTTGTTCCAAGGGATGATAGAATTGGTAACCCTTCGTTTCCTTAGGGTATCCAATAAATAGAAATTTATCAGACTTAGCATCCAATTTGTTTGATACAGTCCGCTTCACATAAGTAGGACAACCCCATATTTTAAGGTGAGTTAAATGAGGTTTCTTACTATTCCACGTCTCATATGGAGTAGTAGAGACTACCTTGGTCGGGACTCTGTTTAGCAAGTAAACAGCTGTCTTAAGTGCATAGCCCCAAAAGGATTTTGGAAGAGTTGCATGGTTCATCATAGATCTAACCATGTCCATCAAGGTTCGGTTATGCCTCTCAAATACACCATTATGCTGTGGTGTATATGGCGGAGTCCATTGAGACAATATCCCATTGTCCCTAAGATAATCTTGAAACTCTTGACTTAAGTATTCACCACCCCGATCGGATCGAAGTATCTTAATACTTTTGGCAAGCTGATTCTCTACTTCATTTCTGAACTCTTTGAATTTCTCAAAAGCTTCAGATTTGTGTTTCATCAAGAACACATACCCGAATCGTGAGTGATCATCGATAAAGGTAATGAAGTAACTATGGCCTCCTTGTGCAGGAGTTGACATTGGTCCACATACATCAGTATGTATTAGACCAAGCAATTCTCCCACTGGATTACCTTTTCCGGAAAAGGGTAATTTGGCCATCTTGCCTTTTAAGCATGATTCACATGTATCAAATGAACCGGGTTCAAATGATTCCAAAATTCCACATCGGTGTAATTTGGTCATGCGTTTCTTACTTACATGGCCAAGACGACAATGCCACGTATAGGAGTCTATTCGATTATCTATTCTAGCACGTTTGTTGCTAACTTCGATATTGAAAACGTCACTGGATAAATCTAACGTGTAGATACCATTGCACAAAGTTTCGGTTCCATAAAGAACACCATTTAAAGTCATGTAACAACAATTGTTACTAAAAGTTAAATGATAACCCTTTTCATTCAAGCATGAAATAGATACAATGTTCTTTATTAATGAAGGAACAAAATAACAATTATCCAATTCTAAGACACGTCCAGTAGGGAGCTTTAGCAAATATGTTCCGATGGCAACGGCAGCAATCTTTGCTCCATTTCCAACTCGCAGATTCACTTCTCCCTTGACGAGTCTTCTTCTATTCCTTAGCCCCTGTATGTCATTACATATATGTGAGATACACCCAGTATCAAGTACCCACGTGGTTGAGGAAATAGAGTGACATTCAATAACGAAGATACCTGAAGAGGATGGGGCATCGGATGCCTTCTTCTTTAAGGACTCAAGATAAACCTTGCAGTTTCTTCGCCAGTGACCCTCCTTGCCACAGTGATGGCAAGTGTCTTTTGGTGTCTTTTTAGTCTTTTTGGCCTTTTTCTTCTTTCCTTTATTCTGTTCTTTGGCCTTCCTCTTAGAACCTTTCTTCGAGGAACCAACTAACAGTACCGTCTTCTGATCCTGCTTCACAGAAGGCTCTATAGTCTTCAGCAGGTTGAGCAACTCAGGAATGGTAGTCTCCAGTTTGTTCATCCGATAGTTCATCACAAATTGTGAATAACTTTTGGGTAAACAATGCAGAATTAAGTCAATACTTAGTTTATGATCCATTGCAAAACCGAGTGTGCTCAGTCGCTCAATGTACCCCAACATCTTCAACACAAACTGTGAGACAGAAGTGTCTTCCTGCATCTTAGAGGTGAAGAGGAGTCTGGAGACCTCGAACCTTTCGGATCTTGCCTGCTCGTCAAATAGCTCATGAAGATGGAAGATGATGGTATAAGCATCCATATGCTCATGCTGCTTTTGCAGCTCAGGTACCATAGCGTCTAGCATGATGCAACTCACAAGTTCAGAATCGTTTACATGATTCTGATAGGCCACTAACTGGTCTGGAGTTGCATTTTCTGGAGGACGGTTGGGAAGTAGTTCTTCAAGGACATAAGCAAGCTTTTCTGCCTTGAGGACTATCCTTAGGGTTCGAAGTCAGTCCATGAAGTTTGGCCCAGTCAGCTTATTGGTGTCCAAAATGGAACGTAAATTTAGAGAAGACATGATCGAGTAATTATCCTAGAAATACAAATTGAGCTTATGTGAGAAGAATGATAAAGAATGCATCAACATACATTAATTAAATCCTATTTAATTTTTCGAATTGAATAACCCTTTTTATCAATTCGGAAGATCGTAGGAACATCTCCAAATAGGTTGATATCCAACCATAGATAAGAACAACCATGGCTGTGGCCATCAAGTTATTCTTAGCTATGAAGGTAGGTAATTATACCGATTACATATCAGATATATGTAATTATCACTTTATGCTATCAACTAATTGAATGTTTGCATAAATCATTGGGTTGTTAACTCATTAACAAGTATGCAACAATATACATACCACCCAACTGCACCTCTCTTTACATCGACCTTGGCTGTGGCACAACAAATCGATGCTCCAAGCTTAAGGCTGACCCATTAATCAAGAAATAGTTTTAATATGGTTGGAGCTCATTCAACCGTTTAGTCAGGCTTGGATGTGTCCAACAACCAAAACTAAGGATTGACATCTGACTCCAACTATATTTATCATAAACTAATTCCATGGTTTGAACATGTTGAGGTTCAAGCCGGGCATGGATGTGTCCATCAACCCAAACGAGAAACAAAACTCCGGTTCTAACCATATTAATGGAAGGTGTTGGCCTTAATATTTTGTAAGGGGTTTTGGGTCTCATCCATTCTTTTCTAAGCACATTCATGACATATAATTATGTCACTAACGATTTCCTTAATAAAGTATGTATGTGACTTAATTTATCAAGTCTCATTAATTGAATTAGGAACCGGATTTCCTAATTCTAATTTCATACTTTATTCAAGAAATTATTTTGGGAAACAATTTCCTAAATTATCATAATCAATTTCGGAAATAATATGTTTAAGACTTTGATTTCTCTAAATCAAATCTTATTAAATTAAGAGACAGATTCCCTTAATTCAACCACATATTATTTTCATGAAAATCTTATTTAAGAAAACTCTATAGGAAACCATTTTCTTAATTAATTTTGGAGACAACAATATGTAAGAGCATCACCTCTTAAATCAAATAAGGAAATTATCGTTTGAGAATCACCTCAAAATTTCCAAGATTTGATTACATATTTTATTTATGGATTTATTAATTACAACAAAATATTTTCTTTGGGTGGCTCCCCGAGGCTCAAATACCCAAAAAAAAGGAATTTGTTGTAAATCTAATTTGGTCCGCTCCCCGAGGCATAACCAAATTAAACATGACAATTTTATTCAAAAATAGGAAATTAAATTACACCAACTAACTTTAAATTGGACGGCTCCCCGAGGCTCAATCCAAAATAAAGAATTTTGTTGATAATTTAAAACCAATTCGAATTTAATTGTCAATTAATGATCCATAAATTTGTCTAGACTTTCTTTGAAAGAAAGTGCCCAAAATTGCGAGATTTCATAATAGGTTTTTCGAATAATTGTAAGTTTCTGGTACAAAGAAAACTTACATATTCCCAAAATTGGAAAATTTCCAAAATAAGAAATTTCCAAAATTGGAAAGTTTCAAATGGGAAGTTTCACAATTATCATAAAATTTCAGAAACTAGGATATTTCAAAAGTTTGCGAAATTTCATGAGGATTTCCAAACTTTGAAATTCCTAAATCTAA